>JAOUQW010031151.1:0-21343 GCA_028565825.1 Olivaichthys viedmensis | reverse complement strand
GACCACCAATCACCATCCACAATTCACCACCTGACCACCAATCACCATCCACAACTCACCACCTGACCACCAATCACAATCCACATTTCACCACCTGACCACCAATCACCATCCACAATTCACCACCTGACCACCAATCACGATCCTTAATGTTGAGTTTTTGTTGTTTCTGTTGTTACCAGTGTGTTGATGCTGATTATTAGGCCACATTTATTTGTGATGGCAGTGGTGAAGAAGCGAATACAGAAGCTCCCCAGCGTAGAGCCAGGGTAAGCAATAATACACCCAAATCTCACTCTTTGAGCCCGTCTTTTCCACAAATTAGGAGGGAGAAATAACATTTTTTCTTATTATTATATATTAGTACGTGCAATATGATTTGCCTGTAGCCAAAATTCAAGGTCAGATTAGCGTCGGTCGATTTAAATGCAACATCAAAAGTATCGAATGTCACAGAATCGAATCGTTTGCAACTCTACTACAGAGTGTATCTGATATATCTGAGTTCTTTAATCCAGATGGTTAACAGAACCATTTGATGCCAAACAATCCAAACAACCAAGGCTATCCAGATATACTGTATAACGTACTGACACTGAGTTATCTTTGAGAATTAAAAGATACGAGATGGACTTTACCTTCATCTGTGGGCACGTAGATGTTCAGGTACAGGCAGTCCTCGCTCTGGTCCTGCACATAAGTGGCCACCGTGTCCAGATTGGCCGTGAACCAAACAGGTAACATGTCGCTCAACAGGAATCTGTCCTCCAGGTACTGAGGGCACACAGGGGCAAATTGGGTGGCGTTCCTGACTCCGGACCAGGACATGGGTGGTTCAGGCGCCTGGAACCTCCTTTCACCTGTAGGGGGCATTGCGTAAGGTACGCCCAGGTATTGTTCCACTGGACGCAGGATCTCACTGGGCAACACCGCCCTAAACCCACGTAGTTTCCCGTAATTTGTTATGGCTGTGGTGTATTGGACTTCCTGACAACTGACAACTGCTGTTTCTGAAGCCAGGATGAAGATCCAGTGCAGGGTTCTCAAGTTCAGCCAGGACAAAGGACACACTGGTTCCTTTGGATTTGACATTTTGCTGCCTCCTGAAAGAACACAAATCCCAAAAGAGAAGCAAAAAATAAAAATCGCCTTACTCCAGCTGGACTGCGTCAGGTCGATAGACGGCTTTGCTCGCCATTTGGGTTGGCGCCTTTGTTCCTTCCCATGACGAGGTATCGTCTCGGATCCTTTTGCCCTTGTTTGGACAGCGAGGGCGATGACGCAGTCACTTCCTTGGCTTAATTCCAGGCAGAATGATCATCCTGCGGGTGAGAGAGAGACAGGGAGAGAGACAGGAAGATGCTTGAGAGGAGGCAGTTTGAAAGAATTATGTCCACTGTGCTCCAGTAGAGCCGAAACACCATCAGGCCTTTTTTATTCTTTTTAACAAGGTGAGGTTTGTGCCGTAAGTCACGGTTTCTGCTCTTTCTCGTTAACGTCTGGCCCGTAGCTAGGCTCGTAGTTTTTAGGTTGATATTCTACAGTAAGGTCCAAAAGTCTGAGGAGAACTACCAGGAACTGTTGCATAAAAATCCAATAAAAAAAATCTTATTAAATGGGAATTCTTGGAGTGTATTAACCGAGTCAATATCAGGTGTTGGTCGAGAAGAAACGCCATTTAACGCTGTGTTAACGTTTGAAGGAAATATGTTGTATGGCTTTAGTAAATGGTGCGTGAAGAGGATATTCAGATTAACTTTTTAATTTCTGTTTCAGTTTGGAGCAATATTAAATAAGAACAAAATCCAATGCGTAAGAGTTGTATTCATTTGTTTTTAGGAAATGATGCGATCACAAATTCTCAGAAGACTCAGACTTCTGGACCTTCTGTATGTTCATCAGCTTATCACAGATTATATGAGACCTTCAATGCTCATTCTTAAGAAGGCTCCAGTCTAATACATTACATTTTAAAGGCGGAGTTTAGTGCACCGTCTCTAATGAAAAAGGCCTGGCGTGTATATATCAATCAGACAGCCTGCTTCAGTCTTTAACGCTCCAACCCCATTAACGTAACTGTCAGCGTGTGGCGCAGTTAGGGAGATCTGCATCTATTGATTTAGACCACTGTGTCCCTACAAAGTCGCACCAGGACGAATTAAAGCCGGTGCATAAGAAGTTCAAACGACACCAGATATCAGCATTTCATTAGCCAATGACTCTAAAAGGTTTTTTTTTAATTCAGATAAAATTATTACACTTCCTCTCTCCCAAATGTCTATAGTTTAAGAAAGTTATTTCGTTAAAAGTGAATTGGACCCCTGAATTAATATTTAAAGGCCAATCTCAGGAGGAAAATGTTGAACCATCGTAATTTTATTTTTAGTGATTTTTTGGTGCTGGCCGATTCAGCTTTGGAGGTGAATCAGGTGCCACGATTTGAATCTAAAAAGCCTTTTCAATTCGTTTACACACATGCAAATTCCCCTCGAATGACTGAGTGCCAAATGCCAAACAGCAATTACCAACAAAACTCAATTGAGCAGCAAAAATCGCTCTGGAAGTTAGAATATCGCATAAATTCTGCTTCTATTTCTCATTGTTTCTTGCGGGCCGGTCACTTTCTTTCTTTTTTTTTGGTACTGAAGATGATGACAGTGGGCGAAGAATTTGATGATTATTATCATCAAAAAAATCAAAGTGTTATCTGAAGACATGGTGGATGAAGCTTTGATCGATTCCAGATGCAAAATTTCCTGAATTTGGCATTCTTATCTTAAATTAGGCTAAAACACTGGGATCGAACTTGTACAGGACATTTAACCTGCCTTTCTCCTTTTTCCACATATTTATTCAGCAGTACAATGAGACATGGCCCAATTCAATACAACAGCTTTGAAAACCCAGCTCCAGGTTTTTTTTTCTTCCCTTTGTTTGTTGAGAAACGTGTACCAAACCAAATTTACTGAATTGATTGTTTCTGTTCATTTTAATATTAAGCATTTTTTAAAGCATGTTTTCTTTATGTAATAGTGCATTCTTGCAGTTTTTGTTCTAGTAAAAGGCTGGGAAGGGCAACTTGTGACTTGCAATGCATTATGGGACTCTGAGGAGGCTGTTTAAAACTGCCCCATTCGGAAAGCAGTCTTGTAGGGGGTCGTTATTTTGTACAATTTCGATGTGTCTCTTTTGGGGGGGGAAAGGCAATCTCATAATTTTATTTTGAAGGACCGAACTGTCTCTCTGACAAAAATAATGCAAATACAGCTAACTGTCTAATGGCTGAAATTTCATTTAGCTTTTTTATTGCAAGGCATATTTGTGTTTGTACATTGCCCGAAGTTGTTGCTCGTTGGTGTTACACGATTTATCTAGCCAGCAACCTGATCTCAAGGGAAATTCGCACTAATTAGAACGAACGAGGAACAAGGATGATGTGGTTGAATGTCGTAAGAAAAGGTACGGACGCTAACCCCGTCTCTGACCCTAACCTTAACCTTCGTACCTTTTCATATGACCTGAGTGGTGAGAATTGTTACGAGGCCATGCTGCTCTCTGGCTGTGTCACGTGAAGACCTTCATCCCCACGTTCACTGCATCAATATGGTCTGGCCTTCATTAACATGCCGAGCCCATCACGCTTGTGTGTGTGTGTGTGTGTGTGTGTGTGCACGTCCCATATACTGATTGATGAGGTCAAATCTGTAAACTTCAATCGCAAAATCCAAACCGTGGAAAGCTGAAACAACCATTTGACACGCGTCTGACCTGAATCGTGCCACCATGTCGGTTTGCAGGTCGATGATGAGAAGTCGAATTCGAATAAGAGGCGAGGATCCTCATATCTTCATAGACGGTATGATTTTTACTTTTCTATTTTTGCACATTGCCTCCGAGAGCCTCAAAGTGTTCATTTTTCAGTCTAGCCATTAAGTCTATCAGCATGAGAGCAAACGCACACAGCCAGTGCCTCATCATCTAATGCTTTCAGTCAATGCATTGCCTGTCCCTGCTTGGCTGTGGCATGCACTAGGCTGTGGCATGCACTTTTTGTCACCCTGATGACATGGACCACAATAAAAAAGGGGTTTACATGCAAAGTTTTGCACCAAAAAAAAAAAAAGAAAAAAGAAGAAAAAAAAAAGAAAAAAGGAATGCTCATGCATTTATTCAAATCACAAAATTGCATAAAGGAAATCAGTAATGTGCACCACGGATATTGGTCACCTCCGCTGTGCTAGTGCTGCACTGTCCTGCATTGCACTTAACAAGTGAACCCCCCCACCACCTCCCACCTCCTCTCCTCCCAGCGCTGCATGCACGAGCCGCAAAATGCATGCAAACGCTTTGTGCACGAGCGCGCACACAAAGACCAAACAAGAGCCGCACGAAGCAATCGGCGCAATCAATCAATCAACAAATAAACATGTGCATTTTCTTCTTTCTTTCTTTTTTTTCGTGCATCCTACCTCGTGCTGCAGACGATTCTGAGTGATCTCCTCGAGCCGCCGAATGCGCGGGCACGCATGCACGCACGCGCACGCACGCACGCGCGCGACACTCACTGCGAGCATCTCGGCCGTGCGTCTCTTCATTCCTCTGACGCGGACAGGGGGCAGAATGCGGCACGCGCAACACACACACACACACACACACACACAAAAAAACAGGGGGGAAAAAAATAAAGAAGAAAAAAACAAAAACGGGACAGTACGTGCACAGCGCGCGCCGGTTAAGAGCGGGGAGCGCGCACGGCGCGGCGCGGGGAAGCGCGGGAAAAACGATGCGATCGATGCAGCCCGCGAGCATGAAGCATCAAAACACTGTCGTAAAGCCTAAAAGGCATTCGTGCATTTCAAATGGAACTGAATGCATTTGAATTGAGGGTCTCTCCTTCCCTCTCTCTCTCTGTGTCTCTCTCTGTGTCTCTCTCCCCCCCCGCCGCTCATTGGCCCGCTTCATCCGCTACGTCACCCGAGCTGCGTGCCTCAAAGAGATTTTTCATTTACATTTTAAATCCCACAACATGTGCGACATGCATGCGCATATGAACTGCACGTGCTTGCACAATATAGCACACACACACACACACACACACACACAAGCATATGAATGCACGCGCAATACACAATGCAAGAACACAGGACATGCATGCACATATGAACTGCACGTGCATGCACAATATAGCACACACACACACAAGCATATGAATGCACGAGTGAAATGCACGCGCAATACACAATGCAAGAACACAGGACATGCATGCACATATGCCATACATGCACGTGCATGCTCGCATATAGAACTAATACAGACATGGTATGCACAGGCATATGCCACTGTAACGGTCAAATCGTTTGCTATGCCTACAGACACTCCCTTATAACCGGTATATTCATATGGGCTATGCAATGCAAATATGACATTAACCACATGGTACATCATTTCATGTTTCTGTTCATGTATTTAATTAAAAAAAAAATATTAGTTTTAGCCATATCTGGAGTTTTATGGTTGCTGTACCGAATGAATGGGCCTTTTTTTAATTGTAATATCCGAATTGGTGTCTATCAGGTTAATTAATCACTTTATACAATATAATAGACCTCACATGCAGTGTTTATGCTCATTTAAATACACATCATACAATAGGGTGCACACTACATCCACGGGATTATGCTCATTTTACAAACAAATCATACATTATATTATATTTATGCTCATTTTACTCGCCACGGCCCTCCAAGAACATCTCGTATCTCAGTGTTACAACATGCATACACATATCCAGACGACATACATACACAAAAGGACATATGCACGTTTTCAAACAGCTTTGTATAAATATTATAAATATGTCCTTTAGTAGAAAAGCTGTCATTTACGTAAAAAATTTCAAGCCAATAGGCTGTGTCTCAAATTGACCCCTTTTTCCTTTATTTAGTGCCCCACACCCAGAGGGTTTGGCCATTTTCAGTGTCTCAATGTAATAATCATCTCACAAAATGTACATTGTAGGTGAACAATGTAGGTGAACATTAAACTTCAAGGGTAAGAATTTTGAATTCTATTGAATGTTCAAAATGGTTGAACTTAGAATTCAGGGTTCTGGAATCAGAATTTTGAATTCTATTGAATGTTTAAGTGTTGAATTTAGAATTCAGGGTTCTGGAATCAGAATTTAGAATTCTATTGAATGTTTAAGTGTTGAATTTAGAATTCAGGGTTCTGGAATCAGAATTTAGTATTCTATTCTAGTCAATGTTTTGTAGATTAGTAGACAGACAGATGCTTTATTGATTTCATAAGGGAAATTAGTATAAATACATAGTTTATTAGTTTTTGGTTGTGATGACTGCAGTGCATTCTGGGATGCACTGGATCAGTTACAGTGCTCAAGTGCACGTTCATCCCCTAGATTTCGAGGGGCCTTGTGCGATGTCATAGGGAACAAACATTCCAGTGTGCATGTCTCTCTCACTCACTCATCTGTAATCTGAATGCGTGGTGTGTCTATTTAGAGAACACACACACACTCATACACACACACACACACACACACACCCATCATTTTAATTTGGATAAATAATAATTGTACTGTTAGATCATTTATTGCCTTGTTTACAGAACAGCGATAACGTAACACATCTATAAACAGCAGCTTGATTGAAAATTGAATCTGGTATTTTGGTAACTATTTCCCGTAGTACACCACATAGTTTTTATTTAAAAAGTGCTCTTGTACTGAATATCTTACTTTCTTTAATGAATTACAAAAAATGATATTTTTTTGAAAATGAATGTTTGCTCTTTTCTAATGACACACTAATGCAGAAGACATAAAACGAACATCTCAAGCTTATCCGTACCACGAAGATGGCTCTCTCTTTAGCTGGGTAGATCACCATCGTAACACGGCTAACCTGCTCTGGGAAAGGTTAAGTTCAAGCTAACCTAAAATGTTATTCAGTAATTGCCGTTATCGTTATATAGCCCAGGCCTACTACCTAAGAAGTACGCTAGTATGCAAGTGTGCAAATGTAGAAATGTTAGTTTGTAAGTGTGCTAGTAAGCTAGCAAGCCATTATACAAGTTTATACATGTGCTAGCATGCAAGTGTGCAACTATGTAATAAAGCAAGTATGCAGTTGTGCTGCTATGCTAGTTTGCAAGTGCACTAGTGTGCTAGTAGCAAGTATGGTAGAAAACAAGCGTGCAAGTGTGCAAATGTGTGAGTAAGTCAGTATGCTAGTAAGCAAGTGTGTAAGTATGATAGTAGGCAAGTGTACATGTCTGTAAGTGTGCTAGTGGGAGTGATATAACTCCCACGGAAGTATGCTAATGAAGCATTATGCATTTATTCTAGTATGCTAGTGTGTTAGTGTGGTATAATGCAAGGGTGCAAATAGGCTAGTAAGCAAGTCTGAAAGTACAGTATGTTAGATTCCAAGTGGGCAAGTATGCTAGTAGTAACCAGGTGTGTGAGTATGCTAGTATGAAAGTGTACATGTCTGTAAGTGTGCTATTGGGAATAGGAGTGATATAACTGATGACCACGACAGAACCCAGCCTCAGCAGCATGTCCAGGACAGCTGTAGAGCCGTAACCCGGGCGCGGCCTGCATGGTGCCACACTAGAACCTCACGATATCACTCACTCTGCTTTAAACAGTGTTCCTCCTCCGAGTATCATTCAGGTGTCAATCATTACCAAATATCTCTCTAACAACAGCGTTTTGTTCCACCTGCTGTGTTTAAAAAACGTGAATCCAACATGTTAATTCAGAAAACTGAACAGACAACAGGGTTACCCAGGCACTGACCCTGGATTCATTTATAATACAGTGTCCTCATGTTTATTAAGCTTGTAATGGATGCTGGTGAACAATAGAGGGCAGTGTTGGACACGTTAAAGGTGAAATCACCGGCACCAGAACAGGGCCTTTTCCCAACATTTGAGCCCCAAACACACACACACACACACACACACAAACACACACTCACACACTCTCTGGATGAGAACATTATATTCAGAAATTAATTTTTGTGTGTAATCACGTCATTATGGTAACTGAATAGAACGTTATTGAATTATATTTCTGCAGCACGTAAATTTTGCAATACAGATCACACCAAAGCCGCTATACAGACAGCCCTACCTACGATGGAGCTAAGAACGAATAAACCCAGAACATAAGACTCAGCAGGTGGAGCTCATCCTCATCTAGCTGGCACTGTGAATCATTTTTATATCAGATAGTCCAGGAATGATTATTTATAAGCAATATAAGTTCAGCAATAAGAATATCAGTGTACTAGTTATAGAACTTGATGTAGGTATAAACCCATGGTGCAGGAGAACGACGTTCTAGTAACATCACTAATATGGGTAATAATAATAATAATAATAACTAAGCTTTCTGTGACTATGTCATTTTCAAACCTGCAGACCCGGGCGAGTTCATCAGGTCTAGCAGATACATATGACTGCGTGTCATCAGTATAGCAGGAGAACTTACTGCCATGCTCCTGAATAATATCTCCAGCATATACAAAGAAAACAACAACGGACCCGATATGGACCCTTGTGGTACTCCATGATTTACTAGTTTTAGGTTCTTCTTATACACCTAGAAAAAGTGATAATGGGCTGGTTAAAGAAGCTATTTTTGCTAAATTCCACTTGCAAACAAAATCAAAAACGTGGAACTGTACAGAGAATGCAAAGCCAGACTGTGGCTTTAATCATCGTGTTTGTTGTTTGCGTAAGGCCACATGCTAATGCTTAGCGCTCAATCAATTAGTTTTTGACCGTGCTATTTTTAATAAAACGTTCACATACGGCCATCGTTTGTTCCAGTAAACTAGCAAAGGACTCGCATGTTCATTTGTTTTTGCTGCATACGATCGACCAATCCACGATTTCAAGACTTTATGGAAGGAGACGCTAATGCTAATGCTAGTAACGCTCCAGAATACACATGTGAACTCGCAGGTCGATCAAAAGTCATTACTCATCAATAAAATATGATTATTATTCTCATTAAAAGCCCAAGAGAATCTTCCAGGAGCCGAACCCAGTTCATGCCATCATTCTTCACGAATATAAGTGCGGGAATAAGAAAGACGGCGATCTTCCTGAAGATGACCTGAGGGCAGGACTAAAACTATTGAGTTTCACTGGCCACAGTGTCATTTATTAGATTATGATGAGGGGGAAAAGGGCAATAATGTGATTATATATTATTTATTGACCTTATGGGGAAGCTGAAGGTGAAGGAAAGACGTGAGAACATTAAACATGAGATGTTTCTTCACCCGAAGCTCCTTTGCTGTGGAATGTGAGGTGAGATTGTGTTATTACCTGATACATTACAGTATAATGTTGTGTTTAATGCATTGTAAGAAAGACGAGTGTGCAAAAAGAGCGTCAAAAAACAATCAGCCATTTCTTTTAGATTATTAACACAAAAAGTGACTGCAAATCAATTTATACAATATACTAAATGTTTAATTTAAACACCTAGATGTACTAAAGACCCATCGTACTGCAATGGCATGGAATTGCAATATGAATTTGAAATTGTTTTTGACATCCTTCCAATATGATTTTACAAATTCATATACAATTACCACGCACATAGTTTGTTCTTTTTTTCTTAAATGCACGCAAGTATGGGTATAAATAATACAAATATAGGGCGAAAAAAAAGGACAAATAAATAATTTAAAACACCCATATCCACATCAGACAGGTGACACACATGGATTAAGATTAACTTAGTTATTAAAACAATTATTCCTGATTCAAAAAAAGAACTATTTGCATACCAAAGGGAGGGCTTGTTCTTGTGTATGTATCAAACTGAGAAAGAAAAGAGGAGAGAGTTATACTGTATAAATCAGTTTAATTAGGATTAGGAAACAGGAACTGATTGAATTTATATCCAAATCCGGTCGTAGGTGTTTTATAGTTCATCAGTTTAGTCCATATTTGACTAAATACATTCTTCTGAGTTCTTAAAGAATGAGTCGATCTTTCCATAGTGAAAATTTCATATATGTGATCAATCCCAACTGTCTAATTTAGGGGGTTTCTAGAGAGAATCATTTCCTATGACTTGCTCTTTTTTTCACTTAAATCTAACTGGATATTGTTTCAGTATGAGGACACAGAGTCAAAAGGGATATTCGTCTGAAATACTGTACACATGACGTGATGGATATCTTTACTAAAGGCAGGGCAATCCCCCAAAAAAAGCCACACTTTCTCCAGCAATCTGTTGTTCTGCCTTGGTGCCGTTTCTGTACCGGAGTTACTGTATAAAAAATATTCTTAATAGTGAGAAATATTCTTCCAGCAATATTCTTTCCAACTTAAAGAGCTTGTTGTTGTCCATTGTTGTCTTTTATTTTAGCAAAGCTTTGTAGAATACACATATAATTAACAAGTAATCATTTTTATGCACCTGGAATACATACTAGACTACATAACGATTCAAAAAGCTTAATGCAATTTGGTTTTTAATAAAAATAAATGTTTAAAATCTCCACAAATTATCCATATAACAGATAGGTATATGATACAGATGGGATGAACTGGAATACACGCATCGAGTTTATTAGGTAGCAGGTGTAACACCGGTTCAGTTGGCTAATGGAAGACGTCTCAGAGCTGGTCTCTGGAGAACCACTCCGTTGTGATGAGAGGATGAAGCATTAAGCATGCTGTGTCCTGCAGCTGCATCTATCTCCACTCCCAGCTGTGATCCCAAGGACTTTTAATACCCTGGTTCCTTTCTGCACTCTCTGGATCCAGCTCCACCTCAAACTGCAGCTCGCAGAACCCCAGATAACTGTCTGCTGATTGGCTGGAGAAGGCTTGTGGGACACTGCTGCAATCCATACAAGGATTTAATGCTCTTGCTCCTCATCCTTTTACACATGTTCTGGTCTTTCTGCACTGAAAATGTCAAATAGACACTCTTCGAAAAAAAAAAAAAGGTCGAATCTAGATCCTTTATGGGCTCTTCAGTTGTCCCTCTGGGGGAACCCTTAAAGATTCTATGTGAACCATACAACAGAGTATAAACCCGTAAAAGGAAGCTAAGAACCCTTAACTATCCAAAGAAACCTTTGAAGAACCCTTGAGGAACCCTTTTTCTAAGAGTGTACTTCTCCACCGTATTTGCGAATGCGGAAGCGAGTGGTGGGCTTTCATAATGTTTACGTATTTGGAGTAAAACCAAAAATTATTTAATTTGGATGTTTTTAGATTGTCATGTACTATTTTAGTCGTCTAATGTAAATCTATCGAAATGCGTTTTGGCCTAATGACCCCTTTCAGGAAGGGGGTCTAAATAAATCGTTTGGACATTTAGTGCACTACACAGGGTCTACAACAAGATTATGTTACACCCTACATAGTCAACATGGAGTGAATAGGAAGCCATTTGGGATTTGGGATGCGGCCTCAATGTGCGAATTATTATTCCTCCGTGCAGACGAGTTGGAGATGTGGATTTTTATGTGTAGATGTAAAAGCTGGTTAGCTACCTCGTGAAAACAGCTAACGTAGCCCAAATAGCAAGCTGGCTCCCTGGATATTCAGGCTAACGGTGATATCAGAGAACATAAACTGTATAAATTATCCTTGTCTGTATCAGTGGTCATTTAGAGACAATGATTTGGAAAACTAAAATAAAAAAGCCTAGCTAGCATTAGCAGCAGTTAGCTAAGAATTAGCTATTAACAATTCTTTTTTTACCAGTGACTCCATTTCTGTTTATAAATTCACTTTATTACTAACTAAAATTGTTGTGTTTTATGTTGTTAACTGCAGTAAAGCTGAAACAGAATATTTTAAACTCGCTGAGTCCATCGGTACGCCGAAGATAAGGTGGACGAAGGCATTGCTTAATGTTAATGTATTCATGTATTGTTGAGAATAGAACCTAGAACCTAGAAGCTAAATGGTTTAGGATTGGTAGGTATCCCAGGAGCCTTCGCGCTGGGCGGCCGCCATCTAGCGCAGCGACCATGTTTAGTGTTGTTGTTGTTGTCGTTCTGGGAGATCGCTGTTTAGCACGAAGCTAACGCTGTATTTTGCGGTTTGTTTTTGATTAATAAAGTGCCTTATTAGATTTTAAAATGCTTCCTGCTCACGCGTCTTATTCACCGCTGTTACAATATTTTCTGATGTGCATTTAATACATCTTAATATCAATATCTTGTCGAACACAAAATACATTTTGCGCTAGTCAGTGTGGAAATTGGTCGTTTACATTCTAAGTGCCGTGGTTTAGCAGATTAGCTAAAGCAAGCTACCTGTGCTAGACACCAACAATCTCTTAAAGCTATAGCTAAATGGGCAATTTGTAAAAGTTGAATATAAAGTATATATATTTACATATTATATTTTTGGATATATTTGTTTATTCTGTATACATGCCATCTTCTCAGCCATTTCATCCCTGCATGTGCTGACTTTCATTCTTCCATATCAAAACATCTTTTTCTGTGCTTGAAGATTTAAGCATTTTTTAAGTTATTGATGATCCCTTTCTGCAAATTATTTTTCTTTTTCCTCTCAGAAACTCTTTTTGGGTATTTTTTTGGTAAAGGATCACTTAAAGCTAAATTCAATTTCCCCAGAAAATAAACGGTAAACTGCCTCGTTTCACATCCGTTTGAAAATTTGATTAAGATAAAAAGTTAAAATTTATACCTAGATTTGTTTAATTCGCTTTCCACAAATGGACAAAATCCAAATGTACTGGTTGGCCAACCTGGTTTTTTTTATTTTGCAATTTATGAATCTACACAAAAGAAAACTTGAATGGGAACCACACACTACAAGCCCTAAGCCCTAAGTAGTATGGCTAAATAGTGACCTTCTTAGGTAGTGCATTATATTATTGTCATTAATGTTAATCTAATGTTTGTTCAACGCCACATATAACATTCAAACGGTTGCTAATGTTGTGGACTAACACCTGTTAGTGACTCATCATGTCCTAATTTCCCTCAATAACAACGTTAGTGTATATATGTGAAGGAGGATTTGAGGAATATAATCTGATATAAAATAGTGTATTAGTGTTTGATAACTGATGAGTTACAGTAAAAGCAGCTTTTGGTGGTGGACTTGGACCCCAATGGAGCAACATGGTGTTTTCAGCGTCCTCTTTTCTCCTCAAATGCATAAACAATGGCACGCTTTGTCCCGAAACCGTGAGAACAGATTGCATCACCCAACGTCGATTCGAACGGTTTAACAGCCTCCCTGCTGATAATGGTTGGAAAAAATGCACTGGCACTGGCTCTCTCCTGGGTAACTGGGTAATTGTTTCCCTGCAGCACTGATAAAACTGCTGAAGTGTGTGTGTGTGTGTGTGTGTGTGTGTGTGTGTGTGTGTGTGTGTATGTGTGTGTCTGTGTCTTTTCCCCAGCAGCCTGAGTGGCAGGACCGACCCCCGGGGATGATGGGATGCTTGTTAAGGGGTAGAATCTCTTCTTCCGCGATGACACGATGCATCGAACGTGCTAATTCAATCATATAGGTGTTAATACGGCAGGGTAAGAGCTAATCCTACAACTGTACTAAATAGAGTATAATGGCTTATATACCCTACGTAGTGCACTCACTTTATAATGCATTACATTACTTACAATTGAATATGGAGTTAATATCTAGCTAGTGTTCTTATTTGAATGTCGGCCATTTCTAAAGAAACGGCCCAAACACCACAGCACACAGAATCCGTTATAACAAGACTTCCTGATTGTGATTATTTTATTTCCGAATGTTCATACGGTGTTATTCTCGACGGCCCGAGAGACCATGTGTATTACCCACAATGCAACGCTGCGAGTGGCGAGACGGTTTACAAATGCAAAATTCAAGTGACTGTGTAATGAAACAAAGTGTAAAGTTTGCTATGTTATCTGTAACATATAGACCGAGGTTATATGTCTTTACTACCTAGCATATTAAATAAAAACAGGCTACAACAGTGCAACTTATGCTGCTGTGGAGACCGAGGTCGTCCCCCTGCCGAGTTGGACCACCCACACGTCATAGGCGTGGCTCAACTGGCTAAAATCACGCATGCGGTCATTGACGTTGTTTATTTATTTCTTCATACTCATGTGCCAGACTGAAATTAATTGAAAAATATGTTTTTATATTTAAAACATTGGTAACTGTTGTTAAAAACAGCTATATAGCTTGCCTTGATATTCAGTAAGCTAACTGGCATTACAGCATGGAGCTGTGTTTGAAGTACGTCAGCTAGACATAAATAGCTAGCTAGATAATAGCTCCAAAAAATTAGCTAGCTGTTAATAATATATCTAGCTGGCTAAGGGCTTGTCATTGGAGTAGCTAGCTAACTGTATAAAAGAAGGTATTAAATAAGTTGGCGTTACACTGAGAGGCTATCACTCCTGTAGTTGAACATCACCTACATAACCTAGATAACTAGCCTTGGATTGACTAGTGTCAACTCAACGAGATAACAGTGGAGTGTGGTGTTACACCAAAGACCTGAGAAGTGCCTATAACCTCATCCTCATCCAGGAAGGAGACGAGTGAAAGACTGCCCTCTCTACAATGACTGGGCACTACGAATATCTGGTTATACTGTATGTTTCAGCTAATGCTCCGTGTTCCAGTTCTTTGTCAATGAGGTTCTTCATGATGTGCTCCACAGGTATGTCTTGGTATGTGTTGTTGGTATATCCTGGTGTTCTCTTCCATAACAACGAGCTGTTTCGAAGAGTTGCACAAAATCCTGAGCCAAACCTACAAAATGCAGCCACTGAACTTCACCAAGCTTCATTGGAGTTGTGTGTTTGTGGTCAGATGAGAGCCTAAATCCAATTTTTTGGCCATGAACACTATCAGCATGTTTGGAGAAATACAAGGAAAAGCACCTGCTACTCACTGTGAAATCTGGAGGTGGATCATTGATGATCTGCGGCTGTTTTGCGGCTCTTGTTAAGATTCATGGTATCATTAATTCTGCTAAGTACCAGGATATTTAAACCCAAAACCTGGTCGCCTCTGCCAGGAGGTTAAGACTTGGCTGTAGACGGATCATTTAAAAAAAGATAAGGAACGCAAACACACGTCCAAATCAACACAGAAATGATTGCTGTCACAAAATCTATATTTTTGCAACGATCATCTCAGTGTTTGGATTTGAATCTAGTTATAAACCTGTGGTGTTAACTGAAGAGGACGTCCACATGCACAAACCTGAGAATATGAAGGATATTGAAATGTTGTGCATGGAGGAGAGTCCAAGATCCTCTACAAGTGTCTCCAACCTTATTAGACATCACAGGAATAGACTCAGTGCTGTTATTCTCTCCAGAGGAGTGATACAGAGAAGTATTAATTGTGGGGGTGCCAATAATTTTGAAACCAGTGTTTTGCAGAAAGAACTGAACTACTTGAGGAAACTTTTTATACATTAAAAGAAAATTGTGTGAAATTAAAACTATACAGCGTCTGATGTTTGAAATATTACTAATTGCATGTGTTAATTCTTTCTATATGTTCATTTTTGCTAATTTTCAAGAGGGGTGCCAATAATTCTGGAGTTCACGTCTTTACAAAGAAATCATACAAGAGCAAACATGTCTCCAGTCTGTGTGTGTGTGTGTGTGTGTGTGTGTGTGTGACCTTGAGGGGAGGTACATTTCTGGTACTGCATGAAGCGATTTACTAAAGACGACTGGAATGCGCCGGGCGCTGTGTTAATAAGTGAGAACACACACACACACACACACACACACATACAGAGAGAGAGAGAGAGAGAGATTGAGAGGGGGCTAAATGAAAAGCAGAATTCCTCATAACGGAGCTCCTGAGGAGAAAACTTATCAGGTTGCATCATGTTTTGTCTTCATGATGTTTCCTCTACACTCTATTTATTAAAACTTTATTATATTTGCTTTTATTTGCTTTTCTTTCTTTCTTTTGCCACATTTTTAAAAAAGTTTTTGTCTTCACAGAAGTCACCTTGGCAGTAGTCCTTAACGTTTATTGACACTGGTTTCATTTTAATTTAATTTTTTTTTTTTATTATTATATTTATTATTAAATTAATAATAATAATAATACATTAGTAAATAAATCATTATTTATTTATTATTTTTTATTACTTCTTTTTTTTTAATGGTAATAAAAAGCAGAATGTCTGGTAGCTGGTAGTCTTCCAAACAATTCAAAAGAATATTTACACTTTTCTACAAAACCATTATTGTAAATGCACTTTCAGCGAGAGCCCCATCGAGTAACGACGTTCCACAGGACGTTCTTTAAGTTCAAATGTAAGTGAATCTAGCTAAATTAGCGAATTAATTCAACACTGCTAGCTACTTTTCAGATGGGTAACTATTTCAATTATTAAATCAGACACTGCCATTAACCATGTTAAAAAGTAATGAAATTAGCAGAAAGTCTGGTAGCCGGTTGAATGAGTAGAGATTTGTTTTGTTGATTGGTGGTGAATTAAAGATGGCTGTCTTACACAGTTAATGTTAAAACCGCTACGATCTCATTATAAATTGTATGATGTAACCATGTTCCTGTAAATGTGCTTTTAGGGCAAAAAAAACAAGATAAACAAGAAATGAACTGCTTAATTGTGAATGTAAGCGAATATAATTAATTTAACTATAGGCCTATTCAGCCAAGTACCTACATTTCTGAAATTTGACACTAATTAACATGTTTATCTACACTGTAGAAAAAAGATCTAGCTAGTCACATTATCACGGAGAGCTAGCTATTTTTAAAACTGCATTTTTCACAGTGTGTGTGTGTGTGTGTGTGTATAAGCTTAAAACAGTTGTAAGAATTGTAACTGAAGTGTTTTTCATACATGGAACGCAACTTAAAGTGCCTTATCTATTAATTATTATTATTTTCATTATTTTCAAATAATATATTTTCATTATATCATTTTTAATAATTATTTTAAAAAAATACTGTCACATTTTTATATTGTACTATACAAATAATATATATTATTTTATATATTATTTTCAAATTATTTTCAGATTTTTTGTGTGTGCTATTTGTTAACATCCTGCTGTAACGCTGTAAATCTCATTTTGGCCTGATGCAGAATTCATCTGTGTCCCTTTGCTGCGGTCGACGTTAAATAAATAATTAATTATTCATTATGCGGCCTCTGTGACCTCGTAAAGTGTGGAGGATCTCCCTTTACTTCTTTTATAGGGTTTTCTGTGATGAACTTTTTTTTAGACCTACACTTTCATTGAGAAGTTCGGACACTATATTGAATCTATATTTTTCGTTGACTTAAAGACATTTTGATAAAGGCTTATGGTTGGAATTTGTTTCGAAGACAAATGTAAATAGTGAAGTTAACACCCATGTTTACATTTATTTCTGAATCAAAATGTACTTTTTTAATAAGTGTTTTTTATATAAAAATGAAATTGTTCCCCCAAATGAGTAGTTTATGATTTCAAGCGTTAGGAGAAGCAGAACAACAAGTGGCTCGGCCTATTTGGGAAGTTTAAGAAAAGTCTCCTGGGTGAAGCTCCCTCATGAAGCTGGTTGAGAAGATGGTGAGTGTTGCAGAGCTTCATCAGGAACACTGTTAACTATTTCACATAGAAACTAGTTTGGATTTGTTGAACACTTTTCTTGGTTACTGCATAATTCCATATGTGTTATTTCATAGTGTTCATGTCTTCATTATTATTCTACACTAGTAGAAAATAGTACATATGAAGAAAACCCTTCTATGAGCTGGGGTGTACAAACTTTTGACTGATAGAGTATGAGAATGTTTAGGGAAAGTTTGTAATGCGTGTGCTTGTGTATGTGTTTTTTGGAAGCCTGATGCTCGGTCACACATTCTCGTTGTCTCTCCATCAGTTTGACTGTCATGCTCATCTTCTTTTTAGATGAGAACTAACACAATCTGCTTTTTTAACTGACTGTCATTGTTCTTATGTCATGCATAAGAAGTCATTTGAAGATAATTAAATTGTCACTGATGATCAGTCCTTCATCCTATTATCCATTTGGAAATGAAAGCATTGAGAGTTGAGGTTATTTTGAACAATATTATATCGGCTTATTTACCTTCATTGACATTGACATAAAACCAGTAACACATTCTATGAAGGCCATATGTATAATGACCTATGAACACATTCATTACATGTTAAAATGCATTCATAAGGCATTATACACATTGTTGTAATTACTTATGAAAATGTATTACACTTTATTGCAATGTTTATAATGCATTATGAATTGTTAACAGAATGCATTATAAGTAGTGTTTATAACACATTATATCACCAGTACCAAAGAAACTCAGTCCCAGTTTGAATAGTGCATTATGTTTAGTTCCAGACACACTGAGACCGGCCCTGATATTATTTTGAACAAGTAACTGAATTGAAAAACATTTCAATTTGAAGTGTAGATTATTAACAGGCATATGATATTATAACCTAATTATATTTGTTTGTGATCTCTAAGTAAAGTGAGACAAAAATGTTTAAACAAACAAAAATGTTTATTAAACCAACTGCATTTCCAATGTTTCAATGTTTAATTCCTTAAAATTTATCAAGCCCAAAACTACACTGCAATTATATACAGAGTCAGAACACTAAATAATAAGCAGTCTTTTGTAGTGTCTTTGCAAAAAAAAACAAAAAAACAAGCAGTGGCAATGATTCACCAGCTAAGAATGAACACTGGGAGGTTATCTTAAGGGCTAATATTTCTCACAGTTGTAAACAGAATATTTCCTTTTATCATGCAACAGACAACTTAATGTGTTGTATTTCCTCTTAATTACCTTCAAATGTTCTTTGAAAAGTTAAGAAGTTTTGTGGTATAATTTCCCGATAATGTTTGTGGTAGAATTCATAAATAAAAGCACTATGCAAACTGGGGATACGTTTCTTTGGTACTGGTGATATTATGTGTTATAAACACTATGCATTATGATATCAATTCATAATGCATAATGAAGATTGCTATAAAGTATTGTGCATAAATAACTGTAACAATATGTATAATCTGCACTTCATACAGACCATCAAAGAGTCAAAGTCACACAGAAAATCTGAGCTCCTTGTGTGTGTGTGTGTGAGAGAGAGAGATGGAGAGAAAACACTCTGCTTTTTGGCAGCTGGTGAAATGATGACCATCAAAGCCAATGTAGTGTAAGATGCCTGTGTGGGTTGTTCGACATAACCTTCATTCTTTTGGTGTAACCTGGCCTTCTTTACTGTAGGACTTCATTATCTCAGCCATTCATATACACATACACTGTGCGTGTGGTCACTATAGCAACAAGCGCCATGCGCTTTGTGTGACCCCTGTCTTGTGATGTTGATCCCACCTGTGTGTCGTTTGTCAGTGCAATCAATGTTTAAGCCCTCGTGTCCCTAGTGTGTTGACATGTTCGATGTCATGCTGTGTCTCCATGTGTGTTTCAGTGTTTGTCTAGTTCAAATAAATATGTCAATGTTATGGAGCAACTTTGCGTCTGTGTCCTTTCCAAGTTACCCGGAAGAGTGTGACACACACAAACACACACAGACACACACACACACACACACACAAACACACACACGCTCACATTCATGACAGATGCAGTTTTTCTGCTTTTTATTTATTTAGATTTTTTCTGCACAGTGAACTTTGGTGGCATGAAAGAGGAAAATAGACTTCTGCCTCAGTGGATTTGTAACATGCGGGTTGAGGCAGGACGCAAATGTGTAAACCCAGAATTGCGTTAATCAGGGTTTTGCGGCCCTATGCGGGATGTTAGTCTGTAATAAAATATCTCCTCTGTGATAAAACTCTTGCATAAATTAAAATGAACAGGGCACAAGCGAGTTTCTTTTCCTGCAAACCCGGATGTTTGTGTCACACATGACTATGCTCACATTATTGTGTCATGAATTTATTTATAGAAAACTAAAATAATGATATTGTGGCATATCTGAATATAAAGTGAGGCTTTATACCGACTGTAGCTCATTATAATGGTCCATTGCCTGCAGGATCGCGCTATTCGGTTTACTTTCTTTTTCCTTCTAACAGGCACTCAGTGAACAGAGTATTTAGGTGATGAGCAACTAAATTTAAAAGACCTCCAGACCATCCATCATTTTGTGATTGCAAGAAGTGTTTAAAAAGCTGGTGTGGATTTAAAACGCTGGTTAAAATGGAAGTGAGACGCCATTTTCCTGAAACAGGGAACAGGTGAACACAATCAGGGGAATGAACCAATGACAAGACGAGGGGCGGAAACAAGACCAAAGCAGAGATCAAACATCATCACCATGGTAACCGCGACGTGAGGGGGTAACCGTGACAGGATTACCCTAACCAGTAAAAATAAATAAATAAATAAATAAATAAAATTATAATTGTTTAGGAGAAAATGAAGGAGCTCTTGTATCAATTTGCTTTAATGCGTTCTTGCAAAGTGTTATTCAGCAAATTTTAGAATGTGTTGGTATGGTGGCTTTTGTATATGTGTGAGAAAGAGGGAGAAAAGTATATGTGTGTGTGTGTGTGTGTGTAAAAGTGTGCACAGGGATCATGGTCACGTTGTGGCTGCGTGGATAGACTCTCACCCGCAGCAGGTGGCGGCAGTTATGTGTCTTCATGCAGGTGTGTGAAGGCGTAAAAAACAGAATGCAGAAATCACTGACGAGGCTTGAAATTCATTTTTGGAGAAAAAGCAGTTTTTCTTTCCTCCTCTCCCTCCCTCGCACTCAAATGACACTTCTCTTTCTGTGACCATGAAATTTGTGGCAATCGCGATTTCTTAGTCTCTTCCTCATGCTATGTTTCTAATAAATCAGGAGCGACAGTGAAATGTCAACCTGCTCAGTATGCATGAGAATATGCACCTACATATACTGATCTTTTTTCACCAACAATAATAAGAACAACAATAAAAAACAGACCATGCAAATCGATAAGTTTATGTCAGTTCCTGTCACAGCTTGCCTGCTATTGTTGTGAGGGCTTTCTGCTCATTATAACCTGCATTTACTCTTAGACATCCTCCATCTTAAACTGTCTTCTGCAAGGATTTAGGCCGGGGTTATACTTGTGACTCATACACAGCAGCTATGCAAGCATCATTGTTCATGTAACGTGTACCACACGGGAGAAGAGGCAGGACGCAAGTGCGGACGTTCGGTGTGTTTATTTGCAGGGTTAATCCATAAATCATTATCAAAAGACAGAGCAGGGGTCAGAGAACAGGCAGACAATCGTGACGTAGAATAATCCATAATCGAAGTCAGGGCAC
>JAOUQW010031120.1:0-21354 GCA_028565825.1 Olivaichthys viedmensis | reverse complement strand
ACTCAGATAACCACTCTGTACAATTGTGGTGAGCAGAAAAGCATCTCAGAATGCACAACGCGTCGAATCTTGAGGCGGATGGGCTACAAAGGGAAGCTCTACCCAGTATTAGTATAGTATTCCTAATAAAGTGCTCAGTGAGTGTATACACATACCATCTCCTTCAAATCATAGTGAAGAACAGAACAAAAAACATCTCACTGTGGATTTTCTGCAGGTGCAATCTACTTATTTTAAATACAAAATACACTTTAAATTAGCTTTAAAGTTCTGAAATGTGAAAACATTATGTAACATTCACTGTTAATAGGGCCTACAGTGAAAAATATACAATTTTATACTAAATTTTATATTCCCTTATAGTTGTGTCTTGCTTTTTCACAAAAAACAGTCATGAGAATTGCACACAGTGAATGTCTCTTTCTGTTCAGGCATAATGACAACAGCACATTATGCAGATCCTGGACTGTCCAGTTGGAGCAGGGGTACTAAACGCCAGTGCTGGAGAGCTGAAGTCCAGTTGTGTCATTTACCTGCCCAAAGACACCTGATTCAAATCACCAGTATATTACCAGGTTTAGTTGGTGGAGACTGGAGTTGAGTGCCCCTAAGTTAGAGAACACACAATCCAATACACCAACTCTGCAAATTGGTTGTGGTCTATATGTTTTAAAACTAGAAAGATTACAATACAGTTGAGCATACAATGAGACTATACAACTATGCATGTATCAGTTTTTAGTGTGTACTTTGAGTGGTGATGTCTTTAGATTCACTCTGATCAAAACAGTCACTTACTATTTTCGATCCAGCCTCACCAGTAGCTGACAGATTAGAGAGGAGCTCAGCGGAGATATGTAACAAACAGGGACGCGTGTCTTGGCTGTCTTGCCTGGCATTTCCAGAGTAAATATTGCCTGACCTAAGTTCAAGTGGTCTTCCTTGTGCTGAACCCTGATGTACTTGTTGGCCTGTCTGAGGTGCTGGATGTTCCAGACTGTGGTCTCGTGCACTGCAGGTGGTGGAGCATGGCCCTGGTGTTTGTGGGATGCCTGTGTGAACCTGTGGCCAGCCAGATTTGTCAGTGCACTCCAGATGAGAGAGCCTCTCTTCATAAAGAGAAGGTTGTGGTCTGATACGAATGTTATTTGTTCTCAGGACACTATCAGTATCATCACTACCAGCAAGGTAATCCATGTCAATAGTACAAGGTGTACAGTACATAGAGGGATTTTGCACAAACTCATAGTGGAGTAGGCTATTTAACCCAGGAACTTGAAGATTAGGCATCCAGTCTGAAGTGTCCCAGTGGTAGCCTGTCAAGAAGTTTGAAATATATACAGTCAGCTCCAATATTATTGGCATCTTTGGCAAAGATGGGTAAAAAAGGTTATGAAAAAATGTTTTGGGGTTAATTAGCTTAATCTCATGGTACTTCATGGAATTCACAATGCCATGTATCTTATCAATGTTCCCAGGGCCTTTGGAGGAAAAACAGTCCCACATAATCACAGACCCTCCACCATACTTAACAATGGAGCTAGGTTATTTTCTATAACCATCCTTCTTTTTACGTCAAATCCACCATGAGTGTTTGTTGCCAAAAAGCTCTATTTTTGTCTCATCTGACCATAGAACCCAGTTACAGTCAAAGTTCCAATAGCGTCTAGCGAACCCCAGGCGCTATTGCCTGATTTATGAAGGGCAACACACTTTTGTCTCATTTCATTTGTGTATTCTTGTGTAATCTTCCCCATGTTGATGAATGACTAATGGAATTTAGCCTCTGCGTCACCTCATATTTATACCCCAGTGAAACAGGAAGTCATGGATGACTGCTTAAGATTCCCTAAACATTCAGGTGAATTAAAAAAGTTAAATATAAATGGGAGCATGCTTTACATCTTGTTTATAATCATTTATAGGGGTGCCCATAATAATTGTGGTTTTGTTTTTAAAAAATGGGATATGGGTTTTTTATTTTCTTGTAAATTTACTTAAATTTAAGGTTAGATTTCAGTGGGAGATTAAGCTAATTAACCACAACCTTTTTTTACCCATCTTTACCAAGGGTGCCAATCATTCTATTTTCACACATACTATTGCTTACTATGCCTATTCACATAATTTATTGAATAACTCATTTGAGGATAAACAAACTAAATAGGAGGCTACTTACTGTTATCATCTATAAATGGGAAAGAATTAGCAAGGCTTTGGGCACTTCCTATTTCCCCGGATGTCTCCTCCTCTTCCGTTAACAAGTAGGAGTTTGTGTCCTTTGTATTTTCTGGAGAAAAAAAATTACATTCTTACAACTGTAACATTATTAAAAGCAGTTATTCAGGTCATTGCTAGTAAAAAATATTTCTTTGGTCTTAATCAACCCCGTCTTACCATCGTGTTCCTCATCCCAGTCCAGCTTTCGGATGGTGTCACTGTCTGTAGGGGAACAGGAGGCTCTGTGCTGAGGCGAGTTGGACATAACCTCAGTTTTTCTATGGCCAAATGCCATGTCTGGTGTAAAGGAGCGGAATTCTGGCATCGAGGCTCTTTCCAAGTCTTTGCATGAGTCTCTAGGAATGTTGGGAGTAAAGCAGATGGGTCTTACAGGGACCTGTGGTGGAATGTCCACAAAGAAGTCTTTACTGAGCTGGTAGTCCAAATAACACCTCTGGATGTAGGCATCAACAGCTTTGTATTTTTCTATCTCTTGCTCTTCTTTGCTGGGCTTGCAGGACCCTGTACGGAAGAGGAGTAAGAGCACAGCCAAGATGAAGAAGACCATGAAGATGAGAATCTCTGCCAGCTCTGTTTTGCAATTGTTCCAGAAAGTGGAAATTAACACATGGTGGATCTCAACCTCCATCTCACACAGCCTTCTGCTAAAACCTGGACTGCAGCTGCAGTTAAAGGAACCATAGGTGTTCACACACCAGCCACCATTTAAGCAAGGCAGCTGTAAACATTCATTTACATCATCCAGGCACCTGATCAGAGGAAAACAATAATGCTAGTGACAAAATGTAGGTTACATCCTGTTCAGTCAAACACATAATTTTCATGTTTATATATTAATTGAAGTGTGTAATTAAATATTGATTCACACCTTTCACCTTTGTACCCAGGTTCACACTCACAGACAGGCCCATCCTGACTGTTGATACAACGTCCGCCATTCCTGCATGGGTTCTCTTTGCAGTATGAACCTATTTCACAGCTGTGATACACAGAGGTTATTAAACAAAAATCCATTCTCTTTTACAGCCAGTATAAATAAAACAAAAATGCTTATACTGTATAATTCATGCAGTCAGAAACATTTCAATGTGTTGTACCTCTGGCCAGTGTACTGTCCTCGACAGCGGCAGGAGTAGTCACTGTTATTTGGTATACATGTTCCTCCATACAAACAAGGGTTAGAAGCACATGGACTGACACTGAATTCACAGTAAACACCTGTGAATAAATTGTTACATCTGCAGTAATAACCTGCAAAAGAGAATCAATTAGACACCTTGGCAAGACCAAGAACAAATAACAAATGGACTGAGACTACACCTGAGAGGATATTAATCCTCCAATGCAAATATAGGTGCTCAATTATGTCTTTATGGTGAGTATAGTGACTATATTCTTTTAATATTATTTGTGGAGTCAGTCTACCTCCGGTGGGTTTCTGAGAGCAGCGTCCTCCATTTAGGCAGGGGTTGCTTGCGCAGTTTGCACCTGAATTATTCCCACAACCTGGAGTCACTTCTACCACGTCCTCAACTTCAACTCCCGAGAGGTTATCTGAGTGCAGGGACAGTATATGTCCATTAAATTGCACTGCATCCATGCAGCTATGCAGGCTGAGGCTGAGAGGTAGACTGCGCCGAGGCTTGGAGCCAAACATGCCAACATGTCCACCCAGGATCAGCTGATATTCCAGGCCGAGGCAGGGCAGCGGGCCAAGTGAGATGCCTGATACAGAGTGGAGGTGGTCCACGACCAGCCTGACATGGTTGCCTTTCAAGCTTAGCGCTATAGTGTGCCACTGGCTATCGTTCATCTCAACACTGGGCATGGACATGGTGGCCATTCTGTTTCCACAGTCGAACTGGCACTGCAGCCTGCCTCCTACCACCTAATAAATCAGCACAGTGTGGCCATTTAGCACATACTAAAGTATTTTGACTGAAGCAAAAAAGTAAAAGTTTCTATGTACATTTTAATATGATAAAAGGCTTTATTATGTTACATTAATGTTATATTGTTACATTAATATTTTTTATTAACTATCACAGTACTGTCACAGAGACCCCAGATCTGAGCTTTAAAGCCAAACTAGGATAGTCTGTGTGTGTGTCTGTGTGTGTGTGCGTGTGTGTGTGTGCGTGCATGTGTGTATGCGTGTGTGTGTTTTAATGTTAATACCTCCAGAATGCCGTAGCCTCTGCCTTTAAAAAACATCACTACTCCATTGCTGTAAAGAGTTTTTAGTCTCAGAGAAAACTTAAATTCTTCTTTTGTGCTCCTTCTCAAACGATATTTGATGTAGCTGTTCTCACCAAAAGTCATTAACGATCCTCCTGGTACAAAGGGGAATGAGCGTGCACTTAATGTCAAAGCGTTCAAAGAAAAAAAGGATTGCCTGTAGTTACAATGCAGTCAATATCTTTGTTAAATTATTATTTAATTTAATTCATTTTATCACCTTGGTCATATATATAATTTAAGATTCTAATATACACACCTTATGTTATAAAAATAAAGCTGTAGCTGAGTGAAATACTGGATGAGAGAAGAAACCTCGGTTATCACCTTAAAAATTCTACATTACTAAAGCTGTCGTGTTGGACACTAGACGAGTGTTACTCTAGATAAGTGTTTTACTGCATAACAAGTAACGCTGCAAATGACTCATGATCAAAGCGTGCACATGCTTAATAAATAAGTGCCTGCAAATTGTTATTCATTACATGACACAACAAAATGCCTAAAACTGTATAGGTACTAGTTGGATTTTGGAGGTTTTTAATAGTACATGCTCAAAAGCATGAGCATGTGTGGGATCATTGTGTACCTTTGCAGAGACACCTGGATGTGATGTGGTGACGTGGCACGATGTAGCTGACCCTGTTCGTACTGTACATTGTCATGCTGCTTGGGTCTACGGTCACCACCTGCCTGCACAGATGGCCTGGACTTTCGTCATCAGAGCACCAGCGCGTCATGACCCTCACCACTCTCAGGCCACTCTGCTCCTGAAGGGCTGTGGTGGAGGTGTTGAGCTTCTGGAGGACCTCCTTAGAAGATCCAGAACTTCCAAAATTATTCAAGCACATCAGTACGTCCAGACTGTCATTGGCTTGCGCAAGCTGCAGGCTTAGAATCTGCACATTACTTCCTGTGACAATGTGCACTGCTTTCTGAAAGTTCCTCCAGTGCTCCTGGATAAAATCTTCAGCAGTGATGGCAGCAAAGTGGACAGACACAGAGTTGTCCATCATATGCTGTGTGATCTGCTTTACATGCATTGTGACGCTGGCTGAGGCAGTGAAGTGGCCGTCACTCACCGAGACGTTGACTTCATAGCGGCCCACGCCCAGGTCTCGCCGAGCCATCAGAAAGCCATTCGAGCTAGACACAGAAAACAGATTGTTGACTGGAGGCTGGAGACTGTACGTTAGTGTGTCGTTCTCATCTAAATCAGTGGCATGGATCTTTCCCACAATGCCTCTGGAGTACTCCTCCCCTGAGACTAGGATAAAAACCTCCTGGGAAAGTAGGGATGGAGGATAGACACTTTCCTGAGCCAAATGAATGTTGAGGTAAGTGGATGAATGGAGAGGAGGTTTCCCACTGTCAGAGACCTACCAACATAAGTAAAAAGTAAAAAATACTAATTAAATTAATCTGAAGTCTAAACTTTTAATAACAGAATTAGTTCTAAATAATTTTGAATTAACTATATGTATTCTCCAACATTTTAAAGTTGTTTCTTATTAAGTAGTTGACTAATATGATGTTTAAACACGTCATCACACCCTTTTAACAGAAGAGGGAGCTCTGGAAATCTGTAGCCATAAAACATGTTTTTTGAATATAGGATTAAAGAAAAGTATTATATTTCTGCACATTCTGTGGCATCCGCAAATAATTTTAGTAACTCTGATCTCATTCACATTATCACATTCCACAGCTTAATTTCTAACTAAATTAAACACCAGGGAAAAGGTGCATATGGGCCTGTCCCCACCTGTACACGAAGCACGTATTGATCCTTTGCTATAGTCTTAAGTGATGCTTTGGTCCTAACAACTCCCTGTTGGTCGATGCTGAAGAGGTTTCCCTTATTGCCCTTAAGGATTTTGTAGGTGAAAGGGGGTCCATTTTGGGCGGCATCACTGTCAGTTACACTGAATTGGTACACAGTGGCCCCTGCAGGGAGACTCTCCTGCAACAGAAAGAGAGAGAGCAACAGTCACTCTAACAAGAAAAGAGGGGTTATAACATCCACTCATTCCCCTTCAGAGAGGAGTATGTCAACTTCGGTTTGACCTTTTGACAGAATGCCCATACCTTGATGATGAGACTGTAGTCACCCTGGGAGAAAACTGGTGGATTATCATTCACATCATCTACTGTCAAGTTAATTGCAGCGATGCTGGATTTGGGGGGATTTCCATTGTCAGAGGCCAGAATGGTCAGGTTGTACCACACAACCTAACATAAGCAAGTCAAAAAACTAAACTGAGCGCATCCCCAGCATTTGTAAACATTTCAAACAGTTCAAAATGAAAGTAAGGCTTTGTCTGTCTTTATCAAAAGGCAATGAGAAAGGGAGTTTAGAAAGAGTTTACAAAGTTTTACCTTTTCCCTGTCTAAATGACGAGCCACTTTTACTACACCGCTGTGTGCTTCTATGTTGAAAGCACTGCCTCGGTTGCCATCTACTAGAGAAAAGTGTATAATATTGTTTGAAGGCTCATCAGCATCACGTGACATTACCTACGGAAATGAACTGACATTATTAAAATGACAATACAAGTGATTGTTCATACCTTATAATACTGATATAATCAAAGACAAACTAATCCACTTTATGTTCTGTATTTAATTTCAAAAGAATAAGTTTAAAGCACTGACGGTTAGCACAGGGCTGCCAGGCTCGGCGTCCTCACTGACTACAGCTGTGTAGACCTCCTGGCTGAATACAGGACTGTTGTCATTGATGTCAGTAAGATGGATGGCAACAGTGGTGGTGTCACTCAGAACCTCCATCCCTTCAACAGTGGCCTTCACTGTCAGGTAGTGCTCATGGGCCACCTCATAATCCAGCTGTGCAGTTGAAAAGATCTCGCCTGCAGACACAGAGAATGCAGTGTAGATCTGTGGCCATAATGAGGGATTTCTAGAGACTTGACTTCACCCGTGAAGCATGTGAACAAGCAGGTGGATTTGTGCATGCGTGTATGTTTGGATGTTATAGCAATATTTGGTGTGTTTGTGCATGTGTCTGTACCTGTATGAGAGTCAATGCTGAAAAGCCCTTGTGTATTGCCGCTGCTGAGGGAGTACCTAATCTGGATATTAGCCTGCATATTTCTGCTAGCAGCAAAGACACTCAGAAGCCTGGTTCCCACAGCAGTGTCTTCAGAAACCATAGAAATGTAGCTCTTCTGCTTAAACAGCGGAGGATGGACGTTAGTGTCCAGTACATCCACCTCCACGTAACAGAGAGACGAGAGTCTCAGGGGGAAGCCGTAGTCTGAGGCACGCACCCTCAGCCTATATGTGGTCTTTATCTGCTTGTTTAGAGGCCTCGACAGACTGATAATCCCAGAATGCTCCTCAATAGAAAACAGGTCTCCAGCAGAGTCTTCAAACAAATAACTAATTTTACTGTTCAACCCTGAAAGTTAAGGACAGTTGAAAAGGAATATTTGTAAGAGGAAGGCCAACATTAAAAAGTAACATGTAAGTTTAGACTGGGGTCTGTATAATACCTAATAAAAGGAAAAGTGCAAATGTGGTATGGTTTTTGTATTATTCGCAATTCATTCTCAAGTACACTTATAGCTTTATGCTCATTAGTTCAGTGCAGACCAAGCTGTTGCTGCCCTTTTATGCAGCCCAACTGCTGTTGAAATTTCTCTGTTGACAGCTGACTGAATTGAGCTTAATCATATAACATTTTCCTCTGCCATCAACAAACACTCATAACTGAATGCTGTTCATTGAAATTTTCCCTAAACCAGTGTATATGAGCAAGTATAATAAAGCTTTGATTACAGAGACATCCACCATGGCAGTTGTTCACGCTGGTTAATACTGCACAATAGTGTTTGTGAAAGAGACAAGTTTCCAAATGACTGCATGATTTGAAGAGAATGGGCATGAAGGGAAATGGAATGTATACACATAACTAACATATCAATTCATCTTTCAGGGGTAATCCCTCAGTAAATACTCAGACACTACACCAGCTAAATAATACTGCTGAACTCAAATGATGGAAATGCTGAAAATTCAAGGTTGTATCATTAACACTAACTGTGCATGTGAGACTGAATAAGCATAGACTGACAACTGTCAGATTTTATTAATAAAGGGCTGTTCAGATAATTATCATAAACTCCTTATGTATGCATTTGCTTATGTATCAGCACTTCTAATTTTGGCAGTGCCTTAAGTGGCCTTGTTGGTATCTTTAGACTGGACCGATCTATGCTAGCATAAGGATATATTTTCATAGTAGACAACCAAGCGCCTTTATAAGTCACTCTGTTTAAGAGTGTCTGCCAAATGCTGTAAATGTAAATGTAATGTAACATGGACCTGAATCTAGCCTGTTGTGAGTAATTGTTAGCTTTTTATGGAAAGCTGAACTATTAGCTTTCCTAGACAAGCACACATGGTGGCAGTACTGGGCTGACAGGCAATGTTGCATGCTGTGTGAGAAAAGCAAGCACCATATGAGCAACAGCTACTCCAATCTATCTCAGAAACAAGTAAGCATGTGTACAGCAAAAACATACATTTCCCAAAGTCCAATTCCAAAAAATACAAAAAAAACACCTGCTTGTAATAAGACATAAAAAGAAGTACTCTTACCGGTATCTGCATCGGACGCCTGTAGACGTGCCAGATATGTTCCAGGCTTCGTGTTCTCAAACACAGTAATGTGGTACACATCAGATGTGAATGTAGGTGCATTGTCATTAATATCTTCAATAGTGATGATGACATCAGTCTGACAGAAACGGTTTCCCCTATCAACTGCTTGCACTGTTAGACTATACATGTCTCTCTTCTCCCGGTCGAGGGGCAACAGTGTTTTCAAGGCTCCTTTTGGAGAAATATATTTAAAATGAACAACAAAATAATTTATACATGAATAAATAAAAGCAGAAAGAAATTATGTGGAGACCTTATTTATTATAAATAAGCTGTGATGAGAAAAAAAAACATATTAATGGCATTTTAGAATACTATATTTTTGAACATTCATACTATATACTTTAGTATGAGTCATGGGTGTATCTTTGTTCATGGTAAAATTATTAAATGTTAAAATATATAATAGCAATGGTTATCTCAAGCCTATTCAAAGCCTTTGGGATATTATACATAAAACATCAAACCATAGTTCTTTATATGTAAACATTTGTTTCATGAAACCTCAAACCATAGTTTGGTATATGTAAACATTTATTTGTAAACATCTGCATGACATAAATGTTCTCTACAATTCACTACATTGTGGGTTATAATTAATCAAACCATGAATGCTAACAGGCTTTTTATTTATTTTATTTTTTTTTACCTGTGGTGGAGTCCAATCTGAATAATTCAGCCCCACTGCCAGTGAGACGATATTCAATTTCACCATTTGACTGGATATCTGCTTCAGAGGCTGAAACTTGTAAGATGAGTATTCCTGGCGGAACATTTTCTGGAACCTTTCCACCATGTAGGCTCTAAGATGAAATACAACTGAGACTAACACTAAAGTCATATCTTTCAGGTTTTGAATACTGTTCAAATGAAATGCTCTCAAATGCTGTTTTATTTAAAGAAGACTATCAGATGTCCTGGCAGCAAACCCAATATTTTCATATATGAGGAGTATAAATAATATCTTCTCACAGACAGGGCTGTTGTCATTTGCATCAAGAACTGTCAGCTCTACAGCAGTTTTGGCTACATAAGTTGTATCTGTTGCTGTTGTGTTCAAGAGGTAGTGGACTCTGTCAACTCTTTCTAGGGTTTTGTGTAGTAGAACTTTAAAACTGTCCTTCAGATTAAAAATTTTAAGCAATGCCTGATCATCTAAATAATGCTGCCAAGCCTATTTGCAACATTACATTGGTCATTTTGTATGTAGTGAACAACAGAAATTGCACTAGGTTTGAATAAGCATGGAGATTAAAACATGGAACATTTCCATTTGTCCTTTCTGTCTCTGCTGACCTTCTTTCAACTGATGAAACCTATTTTTATAAGAAATTAGGAACGAAATACCGGCATGCTGATGGATCTGGTTCCATCCGTTGCTTCCACTGTTACGTTGTAATTTGACTGTTGCTCTGCATTCAGCGCCTTGGCAATGATGATGTTGCCACTGCCATTCTCCACATTGTACTGGCTGTCATTTCCATCTATAATTCCCAATAACAACAAACAGAGCTGATAATTTTTACCAACAGGAGCAATTTTGCATTTTATGATATTTTGAATTTGTTACTGACTATACTGCTAAATTGCCAAATCAATAGGAACAATGGAGTGTTTAGAAATATTAGGTTCCTATATACATATACACTGCCTTTTTTAAATGAGTGGCGACTCGAGAATGACATTGATTACCTGTTATATTGAACCAGACAAGGGTGTCAGGAGGCTGAGTTCTCATGACTCCCACCATTAGGCTTACTGAGTCATTCTCCATCGCAGAGAATTGGAGCAAAGTCTCCTCAAACACTAGAGCCTCTTTGGGCAACTCATGCTTTGGAATCCACTCAATGTGCAACTGACAGATGGACGATTTCTGAGGCTGTCCACTGTCCAGCGGTTTAATCTGTGAGACAGCAGTATACCTAAGGTTGTGTGTTTTAATGTTAGTTCTCAAACTACTAAATAAGAGAAAGAAACACACTGTGAGAATGTGATAGCCCCCTGCTGGTAAAACCTCTTTAGAGGAGACCAGCCCAGTTTTGGGCTTAGCAAAAATTTTCCTATACTTGTCACCCTTATCTATGCTGTATAAGATTTCAGAGTAAGGCCTCTTATCTTCATCATGGACAATGATATGATAAATCACCTCCCATTTGATCATCTTTGGCTTCTCCACTAGCTTGACTTTATAAACCTTCTCAAGGAATTGACGAGCATTGTCATTTTTATTCTGCACCTTCACTACCACAAGAACAACTGTAGACATGAGTGGACTGCCACGGTCAGAAACGGTGACCTGTTTGGACAGAAAGAAGACAGACTTAAAGGAGCTGAGATCAACTACTATGAGTATGAACTATGAGTGTTATCCACAATACAAATGGACATTTCAGAGGGGTTTCACTAGTTAGATAATTATGCTAAAAGGTACCTTACTTTTACTGACTTTTATCTTGGTATACTACAAATTTAGCTTAACATCAAATATGATGTATAAAACCTTTTAAATCAATTAACACACCATAAGATTTCCCCATAGGGGGAAGTAGAAAAATGTCCCTTTAAGGCTATTTCCAATGCAGAAGCCCCACAACACTTTCTTAATATTTCCTGGTAAGAGAGAAATGGGATTCTGTGTGTGGTGGTAAGGTAAAAAGGTACGTTTTATGGCTTACTTCAAGTGTGTGCTCTCCCTGCTTTTCATGGTCGGGTTTTCGGGAGGTGGTTGATACCAAACCTATGCATTAAAAAGGTTTACATTGATTTTTTTTTTTTACAATACAAAAAACAAAAGCAGAGACTAATAATAAACACAATAGTGCTGTTGGGTCGATTGATGAAAAATTGAGATGTGTTTTAAAAGTTCAGGACGACAGAACAAAAATGCACATTAATTTATAATAAAATAAAAGACCTGATAATAAATTAACATAATAATAAAATAACAAAATAGCACAATAATGTGTGCAACAAATCAGTTGCCGATATTATACATTTAGGTAGCGAAGTAAAAGTAGCAAAGTATAATGATAAAACTATATTCTTAAACAAATAGACAACAGCAATGCAAATGCATACTAAAAAAGGTAATTCTGCAGCTGTACTATCCAGTCTGGACTGCAATTCCTGACCTCTTCTATCTATAAACTGATCCATGTCTGGTAATTTTCCTCAAAACAAATTAAAAGAAATATGCAATGAAAGTTCGCAATAAACACGTCACAAGTTGTGCTTTTTTGTGTAGCTGATTTTTTTCTGAATGCTTGTACAAGTCAAATGAATAAGCTGCATTTATTTTAAGTACTATTCAGTGAATACTAATCACCCAGCTGCTATCTCAATAAACTGTACCACTGCTTGAGTAAATTCAATTAAGGTCTCTTTTTCATTTAATGGAAAATTCTTAAACAAGCAAACTCCTTTCTTTTGAATCACTAACGGATCTAATTAGTTTCAATGCTAACTGCAGGTTTGCATAGTAACAGTTTATGGAAATGCATATTGATCGTAAAAACGTCCTGGCTTTTTGTATCTGCTGCCTTACTTTATTAACTCTCGCTGGTCTGTGGATCTAAACAGACTAGACTTAAATGTGTATAATGAAGATACACCACAATACAAGAAAGAGTGTCTTGAAGAGGAACATTTAAATATAAATGGTTTAAAGTAGTGTGGGTTGGTATCCTTTAATAATGTTAAAAACCTTACAAATGGAAAATTGTAGATTTCCAACACCTATGATGGTAAATGACTCATGCATTTGACAGTAATCATTGTATCACAGTAGCAAAGAACAAAAGTATGGAAAATCAATCTACCTGTCTGGGATTTAATGGTAATAAATCCATGTAGGTTTCCTCTGTTTATTTGATAGGTGAGACTGGTTTTGGAGTCCGGATCAAAGGTTTGGATCTGGATAATGGAGACGTCTTTTGGAGAGTTTTGTGGCACAGAGGAGTAGTAGACTGTCTCTGAGGTCTCTGGAGTATTGTCATTGACATCCTGAACACCAACATGAGAGGATGCAGCAGAGGATGAAATTGGCAATATCCTCTGATCTGTGGCATCGATGGACTGCCAGTAATGATTGGAATTCTCACTATCCAGATGCTCCTGTGTCCTTATGACCCCTATGACAAGGACAAAAAGAAACATATTTAACTACATGTTAAGCACTGTGTGGGCACTGTCGGCAAATGTTCATCAAGGAGTTATCCAGAGACACTGCTGTCGTAAAGGCTTATCACATGACCATGAGTGTTTTACATAGTAAACTTTGCAGTAATTGAACTCAACTGAAAGCTCCTATTCAGTATGTGTCTCCTTGCAGTGTCTGCTTGCACATAGTGGCCTTTGGCATTGTTCTGATGTTACAGTCCCATGATTTTAACACCAGCATATCGTAACATAATAATAGTACTTACACATTTTTTAATATCTGATTCCAAACATATCAAACAAATTGTCAAACAAGGTTAGGATATGATGCCACTACTGTAGCCAAGTCTCAAATGCTATGCAAACTGTGCATTTCAACTATTAAACCATTACTGAGTAAACAACCCACTTACCACTAATATCATCAATGGTGAAAACCCCTGATTATACATGGAATAGCGGATTTCCCCATCTGTCCCTTCAACCTCATCGTGTGCACTAGCTTTCAAAACAGAGGGTAGGGGCATCCTCACTCACACTTCCCAAGGCCACAAAGAATGGGACGACAAAAGATACAAATTCTCAATGACATCCACTTCAATTACACATGTTGAAGACAATTAGATTGACTTTTCTCTGTCGTTAGCATTTGCTGTCAGGTTATAAACTTGTTTTCTCTCGAAATCAAGGGTCTGAGCTCCACTCACTTTCTACACCTGAAAGCTTTCATCTGAATCAGCGGTCAGTCTGTATATACAGTAACTTGCCCAGGCAGACCCAGGTCAGGGTCATGAACCTCAAACCAAATGATCAATGTGCCCAATGAAATATCCTCACTCATTCCTACATATTAGTGTGAAGGTTCACATCCTCTAACACAATGTTCTGTATTACAGTGGAAACCAACTAAGGCTCATTGTTTGCTTTATCGTAAGCAGCAACCTTCAGAGGGGTTTGTTTCTCTGTCTAGTGGGCTTTGAACTGTTACCATCCCTGTCTCTTCATTTATAATAAATGTGTCTGACCTTCCCATTGATTTTCAAATCCCTTTCTGTAGCGTCTAGCAGAATGATATCTGTTCCCACAGCACTGTCCTCTCTAATGTCCACTGAATTCTCTAAGAACTCTGGATTATTTTCATTGACATCCAAGACATTAATAGACCAAGGTAGACCAAGGTCATACACTGTTATGTTAAGTGTGTAATGGTCAGTTGTTTCTATATCAAGCAGTTCCTACATTTTAAGCCATCCAGTACCTGTTTCAGTAAGAAAACAGCTGTCAAAGTTTCCACCAAAGATCACCAAAAAAGCTATTTCCTACTGAAGCACTATGGCAGTCTCCACTGGAAGGTCATCTTCAGCCTCTATTAGACTGGTAGTGGATTCTATAAACTGTAGCGCATAGTTACTGTATTAACTGAACACATGTCTGCAAGTTCATCCAAAGATTCATCTGGGTAGATATCTAGCCATAACTAGCTGCTATTTGTAAAATATGAAAAGGCTGTTCTTCTCCATCACCATCTATCAGTGACTTTTTTAAGGGTCAGTACACCAGCATTTGAATCAAGATCAAAGAGATTGTTGTCATTATCAGCAGTAATCAGATACTGCATCACCCCTACATCATCTGCATCAATGGCAGGCACTATATTATTTGCTCATCAATGAGAAATGATCTTGGCACAGTCACCTTATTTATATAGTTTATATAGTTAATATTTTCAAAGAGTGGTTGGTTATCATTTAGGATGCTAAGACTACCATACACTAGCGTTCAAAAGTTTGTGACTTTAGCCTGGAAACGTGAATATAGTGTACCTTTAAACATAATTAAAGGTACATAATTAGACCTTAAGGAACACTGTTGTACCTTTAATTTGTTTTTAGAGTAAAGCTTTAAAGGTATACTACATGCACCTTCCCAGGTAAAAGATTCATACTAAAGGTACAAAAGATGGATCCTTGAGGGTACCATCCCAGTGACAAGAAAAGGTACAGTTTAGTACCTTTTTTCTGAGAGTGTACAGCAAAAATAACAATTTTGACTCAATCAATATAGGAAAAAGCTACAGATGTATTATTTTATGTGTGTTTCTCAGATTAATCACCTGAGTCTCAGCGGAGGGTGTGACGTAAAGGATACCATCTGGCAGCTGTTAGCGCGAGCAATCACTAGCAGTTTTGCTAAAAAGATGGACTGGAGAAGAGTCAATGGGAAAACATCACTTGCATCCTTACGATTAAAGAAGTCTGTATTTTTTGTCTGAAGTCTGTATTTTTCAGCATCTCCTGCATCTGTACTGTATGTGTGATTACCACAGACATCAATGGTTCCCTGTACTGATAAAAGAACAGAAAACCTGTTAACTCTAAGCTCACTTATAATGGAAGCCTAAGGGAAGTTCTTCAACTCAATATTGACATGAAGTCAATAATCATTTATGTGAAACACTTTTGTATTTTTTGTATTGTATATACACAATTATACAATGCACTGTGGTGAAATTTTACTTACACGCTTAGCTGTGATCCATGGGATTCCATCCAACTCTGGCAGCCGACTAAAGCAAAGATTGTGTGGATTTCACTGGAAATTAAGGTTTTCAGCGACTTCCCTTTACAACATTCATGAAAAAAAAACGATACACTATAAAAGTTCTGAAGGCTAGACTCTATGTTTTGCAGTTAGATTTTTTCAATAAGATGGTGAGATGTTCCTTGGCTAGTAACACTCTGCATGTGTGGGCATCCACATGACATTTTACATTGTATGCTTGAGTATACAGTTAACTTGCAACAGTTAACTTGCAGTTCATGTATTTGTTTTGGAAAACAGCTCACTCAATTGGAATTGGATGTCCACATACAATTTTAAATATGACGTCATTAAAATTCATGGTTGCAAAATAAACAGGAGCGCACGAGGACCTGGCGCATGCGCGGAAGATAAAACAAGCATCAGATGCCACATACCAGACATTTTATTTCTCAAATGTTCCAAAAGAGGACGAAAATAAATGGGAGAGTTAAAAAAAAAAAAAAAAAAATATGTAAAGCCTTTGCAATGCAGATGACGCGTCATTAACAGTATTTGAACATGAATGTCCTTGTTTACCGTCGGAAGAAAACATCGCATTGCAGTTAAAAAAAAAAAAAAAAAAAAAAAGGAGGGGGGGGAGGGTGAGGCTTCTAAACAGTGTAAACAAATTATGACGAAAACAATGAATTGTAATAGTGAGTGATTGCCTTTGTAAAGCGTAGTAAACATCACGGCACAGATAAATGGGCGTTGCGTGCATTTTTGTCAAATACAAATAAAAGCAATGTTTCTGATCATCCCCATGAATCATGGTACATTCCAACTCGACGGACTCGCTTCGGAAGTGCTTTGATCTACATGAAAGCTGAAAGTCGGAGAAAAAAGTAAACATGAAGGGATCAAACGTTTGTTGTATTTTGGTGGCATTCGTCAGCTTTTTCGCACACTTTGCCTGCCTAGTAAGTGAGGATATTACTTATCCTTACATTAACTTGTATATGATGCATTTTAGACTGCACCAGGTGTTTAACGTGAAGTCTTCTTCATGTCTCGTTTGTTTGCAGCATGTTGAGGAGGAGTGTCGGAGAGGAATGTATCCTCCCAAGGGCCCAACGTAGGCAAAACTCTTTTTGTAAAGATCTCATGATGTTTGAAATTATGTATGAAAGTGAAGTGACTTTCACTTGTGGTCTTGCCCATCTAATTTAGAGATTTATTCCATGCATAATAATAATAATGTCACCTTTATTGTCACATATACAAGTACAGTACAGTGAAATTGATTATTTGCATATCCCAGCATGTTGGTAAGCTGGGGTCAGAGGTCAGCCATGATACAGCGCTCCTGGAGCAAGGAGGGTTAAGGGCCCAACAATGGCGGCTTGAACCCACGACCTTCTGATCAGAAACCCAGTAGCTCTAACCACTGAGCCACCACTGCCCAGTATCGATTATCGATATGGCCTCAGTGCCCGTCAGCCCCGTGAAGGAGGCGTGACTTTCCAACGCCTTTCTTTAAATTAAAATCAAACCACTTGAACAACTTTCCTACACACAATACAACATCGTTCAGCAACTCAAAAAATCAGTGCTCAGTCTCCATTTTGACTACTTTTCGCTCGTCTTTTCTCCAAAGTGCTGCCGTCGGCCCGTCAGCGAATTCATGCGATAAAGTGGCGGCTCCAAAAAAAATCTCACTAACATGCATTTGTATTGATAGAGCCTTTGTCTATAGTTTTTCCTATGGCTGCACTGACTCGACCCTTTTTGCCGTTTTTTCTGCATACGGTTAGTTAGAAAAGAAAACCCAAAATGGTATTTTTTTAGGCAAACAGCTCACTCTTGAAGTCTTTCCACCTTCCTGCCACGTCATAAGCAACAGGGAGGAAGAAATACTACTCATTACCAGTGTTCGGCTTTGCAAATGTCTATGTCACAGCTCCACATTACCCCTAGACCTATAGGTGACAGTAAAACGCACGATGCCGCACCTGTTCCTTGATTAGGGCACTTGGTGAGAACTTCAGGAGCCCTGAAGCCTGGCGTTCCTGCTCTCGGAGCCACCTGCTGTTTCCTGTAGAGCAGAAAGACTTGATTTTGTGCAAAAATTAAAGCCCTTCCCAAAAAGAATGAATGGAATTTTTAATTTTTTATTCACACACTAGGACTAAAACCTAAAGGCTGGTGAGCGTCTGACCTGGAGAGGCAGATGTTGCAGATGCGTTCGCTCATATAGCAGTTACAGGTGAGAGACGGGTTAAGGGTCACGGCTTTCGGCTTCTGGCTCGTCGCTGGGGCTCTTGCAGGTGCAGGACGGCGTTTAGTGGACGCGAACTTACGCACGATGACGTCATCCACCTTTGTAGGCTTCAACACGTGTCCCTGAAAAAAAAATCGCAGCATTCAGGAAGTGAAGCGCTGCACAACACAAAGTTCCCCTCAAATGATGAGCGCCACAAAGACGAACCTCGATTTTACCCGTGGGGTTGATGCTGTTTAGGTTTCTCTCTCCGAACACAGAACGAGACGCCTTACAAAGTCCCATGAGCTCCTGACAACACAAGAAAAGGTAAGCGTGGCGCTGAGAAAGAAGCCAAACAGACAAAAACGGAGGAAGCAACTTCACACAAATGGCCCTCGTTTATCAAGCTTTCATACAAGCGAGCAGAAATTTAAGCGTTAAGAGTGACGCAAGATCTTTTGCACATAGCAGTGAAGATGTGGAAATGTTTTAAGGGGGATTTGGGTTCACATGATGGCCGCATCCCTCTCAAACCGAGCCCTGATGGCACGTCAGTGTCATTAACCCATCACACAACAAGCACTATTGTTCCCGTCTCATATTTACACATCATGCACGGGGCATGGCCTCAATTTCCCCATCATATACATTAAACACATGCTAATTTATGCAGGCCTTGCGGTACAGAGACGTGCCAATAATCGATTCTACGATACATCATGATTTAACATGCACAATATCGTTATCACGGACACTTTAAAAATATCAGCAGACTGCATTTCTACTGGATTTAGTATCTTATTTATTTTATTTTATTTGCTTATTATTATAAATCCCAAACAAATACTGTGTGAATCATAACAGTAAAGATTATTATTTTAAAAAAAAATTTTTTTTTATATCGTGACAATATCATAAGCCACGATAAAAGGTTGGGAAATTATTGTGATGTTAAAAATGTAATAAAAAATCAGCACACGCCTAATGGACATGAGACAGGGAAATTAGCATGTTGTCATTTTACGCTCAGGTTTGATTGGATGAAACTTGGATAAATAAGAGCCACTGTTTCTTCATCCCCCCGCCAACAAATCAGATCTGAACCGAAACGTTGTGCCTCCAGACAGTAGGTGCAGAAACCTTGGTGTGTTTTGTGCCTGTGGGTGGACACGGTCTTTTGGCCGCTGCTTTAACGGACGAGTGAGGTGCAGAGCTCCTCGTGTTAGGTGGTAAAGGAACGAGTGCTTCGTCACATTTGCCCGCAGACCCACCACCTTTTTGAGCTTTAGACGACTTCACCACCTTTAGCAGCTCGATCTGAGTGTCAGGGGTTCCCTGAGCCAGGCCAAAATCCACCAGTGCATACCTGCGACGACAGAAAATTATTCATGAGGCTTAATGCGCCATTTTCCGGAGTATCGGCCGCTTTCATGCCGAATTGTAATATTTTCTTTTGTGTTTTACTCCAGGATGGACTTAACGTTCAGGAAATATGGCATCCATTTAATTATTTTGTACATACAGACTACAGATAAGCATTTAAATGGCATTCAGTGGCATGTACTTTTTCTCCCGTCGGTTGTACAGGAAGTTTGTCGGCTTGATGTCCCGATGGATGATCCCGAACTTGTGTATGTGCGTCAAGGCTTTGAGTAAATGATAAACGTACTGCCGAACCTCCTCAAAGCTCATGGTGCCAACGATATCCTACAGAGAACAACGACATTTTTAAATTACATGTACATTTATTTCAAGGAAAAACCAACGTACTGATGTTCAAACGCTCCCAGATTCCGATTATGTTAAATCCCGTGTGTCAAACACGGACGAAAACGAGGAGGACAGTTTTATTTCACTCACCACGAAGGCCTGGTGCTCTACATAGGGCATAATAATCACCACATGGTGGTCCTTCCTGAAGCAGTACGTCACCCCCATCACATTTTCTTTACCACTGTAAAAGCAGAAGGCCCACGTCAGAATTTTTTCCCCCCTAATTAACGTAATCAGCGCTTTCTTAAGACAGTGTTACTAAGGAGAAGCCCTCACCCGGCGACGGTTAAACACTGGAGCTCTGCAGCGATCCGCACCGGGTGGCTCGTCGGGATCAGGTGCTTCAGTGCAAACTTCTCTCTCCTACCGTCGCTCATCTGGGCCTCTCCGAGATACACGGAGCTGAACGTGCCTAAAACAGAAGGGGTACTTGGGTTACGCTTGGACCTGTCGCCGAATTACCAGTTTAACCCGATTAACAAGTATAAATAATGTCAACATTAATGACATGAAACGTTTCGAATCTACATTTTAACACTGGTTTGGGTTTCTGTGGGTGGAAAGTAAATAAATACGGCGATCCATATTTCCCTAACGAGGCTGATAGACTTCTAAGACTTCTAATACAATTAATATGTGCTGCGATCATAAAGGTCTCCCTAAATAGTGTGTATAAGCCATTATTTCATCCCCTATGTAGTGCACTTAAACAGGGAGTCGCGAGTCGATTGGGTCAAGGCCTACATATAGCAAACGTTACAGCAAAGATAACTCCCAGAAATATCAATTACGACAGACAAGACGCACCCAAAACACATATTAGAGATTGTTTTCTCCTAAAACGTTTTGTTAAAAAGTCATAAAAATCACAAGACACTTATAAAAACACACTGAAAGGGGTCTCTGGCTGCAAAAAATAAAAAAGTTTGAGAACCCCGGCATCATTAACCTACTATTGGACTTCTGTGTTTAAGAATGGCGTAAAGTCAACAGAAAATATTTAAATGATTTAAATGGCAGTTGTGTTTTACGACAGGCCTAGTTATACTTTAATTGAGCCAACCAGCAGCGTGCCTGAAGATTTCTTAAGGCGATTTGTCACATCAAACATTTTTCAGATTTTTGGATAAACTGCGTCTATAACGCGTTTATTCTCTTACACTGTAGTAAGTGTAAAGGAAAGAAAAAAAGGTAAAAGATCAACAGAAATGTGTTTATTTCACTGGTTTTGTCCAAAGTGTTTTCTTAATTAAAACAATTTTTAAAAAATCCTGATTTTGGACTGTTTTGTAAAAGAAAGAAAGAAAAGAAAAGGTGTCTTCACAGTTAAATAAACACATTAATGCCAACATCATCTTAACACTAGACTTTTGTTCTGTTGTCCTGTTAAGCGTGCATTGTTCTGTGTATTTATTGTTCTGTGTATATTTGCACTCGTCCTCACTGTCGTGTATTTGCACTTTATGTAGTCC
>JAOUQW010031115.1:0-21358 GCA_028565825.1 Olivaichthys viedmensis | reverse complement strand
GGGTAGTCTGTAAACTGTCTGTAAACAATATTGACTGGGGAAAGTGTTCCAGCAGCAGCAGGATGGGGAAAATGTCTGTTAGCAACAACAACAACAACAACAAAAAATATTATAGCATTTATCTCAGAGAGGCATAGTACTGTCCACGAGAAAAAGCTCCAATAAAGTGCAGGAGTACAGTGACAGTCAAGAAGTGTGTGTGACTATCTAAGGTGTGTGCTGGTAAGGGGTCTTAATCAGACCAGGTGGGTGTTTGAGGCCAGCAGTGTATTGAGTAGTATGGCCGCCTCAGGGAAAAAACTGTTGCAGAGTCTGGTAGTGGTAGCACGGATCCTCCTGTACCTTCTGCCAGATGCCAGGAGGGTGAAAAGTCCATCAGACACTGTCTCTGTCCAAGGACCAAGAAGCAGGAGCAATCCTTCCTGGGGCTATTAGGATGTTATCGGCGCTTCATCTGTCAGTTTGTGTCCCTCGCCACACCGCTGACGAACCTGACAACAAAAACAGCAACCAACCTTGTGAACTGGACTGACGTGTGTGAGGAAGCTTTCAGAGCACTAAAGGAACACCTGTTCTCCTCACCAGTGCTACAGAGTCCTAACTTCTCCCAAAGGTTCTTGGTACAAGTGGATGCTTAAGTGACAGGTCTGGTGGCGGTGCTGGCCCAAGGTTAAACTGGGCTTCCCATGCTGTATCTAAGTCGGAAGTTGCTGCCTAGAGAACAGAGGTACTTCACAATCGAGAAGGAATGCCTAGCTACTGCCTACTTGGTAGGAAGTTCGATTTGGACACCAATCACCGGACACTTACCTGGTTCAACACAATGAAAGACCACAATGCTCAAGTGACTCGGTGGTACCTGTCCCTCCAAACATTCCAGTTCCTCATCTGTCATAAAGCAGGAATAAGTAATGAAACCCTAACCCTTAGTATGCATAGTGTCGTCTTTTATCTTCCATTTATTGGCTGGGAAACCTGAGTGTGAGGACCCGGACTGCTGGCTTTCTCCGTGCCTGCTCACCTTCTCGGGGCTGCGCATGCGCCCTTGGCATAACAGAGGGTAAACACAAAGTATTTGTTAAAAATGCTCGTAAATGGGGAAACCAAGACTTTGTTTAAGTAATGTTTGTCAATGTAGGATGATATTTACAAATTGAGTCAACATATGTTGTAAAGTTGTATATTATGGTTTATTGGGTTATGCCCCACTGATGGGATGAGCCAGGGGGTGGAGTCATGAATAGAAAAGGCACAGAGGAATGGAGAGTTCACTTTAGCTATTTTAAAGTCTGCAGTTTTCATTTTAGGCTATAACTGTTGCCTTTTGTGTATTTTTTGTATTCTTGTAATTGTTAATTTTGTTGTTGTTGTTTTTTTTCATTACACTTGGATTTTTGCATGACCTGATTTTGCACTTTTGGGATTCCTATGCACTCTTTTGGCCTGTAAATAGTGGGGACTGCACTGTAACAACAAACCACCTTCGCAGTAAAGTTCTATTTGTGGCAAGGCCATCATTTTATCATACTGAACTCTTAAAAATGATGCCTCTGTGACAAAGATCCATCCCAGTTCTTTCAAATGGGATCTCAATTACTGAAAAGGGGTGCAAAGGCAAAGTGCTAACCTTATTTGGCACAGCTGACACTTAAAAAAAGGGTGCGCAGAACCAACAAATTTAGATTTGTCACATCAAAGTTTGCACAGGGATAAAAAAGTATAAAAGCAAGAATAACACCTAGCACATTATACTAAACCCATAAATAAAAATAGAAATTAATGCTCCACGTCCGCCCATGTGCTTGACACACGTAAGCAGCGCATAAAATGAAAAGGTAGCAGCGTTTCACGCATGCAGTGTCACCCGAGGTACCCGATTTGTGTCCATAGTAGTTAAGACTTTTAATAGAGTTTTAGTGAACGTTATCTCTCTTTGTCCCGCAAGCTTAATATCTGCCCTCCCACATGAAAGTAAAAACCGCCTGTCCTGCGACTTTTATGTTTTATCCCAGTTCAACGCATACCTCTAACCTAGACTAAGTTAGTCATGCTGGAAAAATTAACTGTTGTAAAGTGATAGTCATGGTTTTCCTTTACTCACGGGTATATGATTCACAATTACACCGAAACCCACCTGTGGAAGAGTCAACTCGCGCGTTTATGCATGTCAGATATTAGAAATCTCAATATAAATTAAATATGCTTATTTTGATCAAAAATAGCAATACTACTCTCTGCTAATGTCAAAACTTATTCACACCGACTGGATTTCAGGAATATAAATAACAGACTCATAAGTTAACCGTGACTCGTTGGAATCCATCATAAGAAAACCGCGTACGTCCGTTTTTTCTGTCTACAATCCACGTAAGTCCATTTTAAATATAAAATTATACACTGACGACATCATAAAGATAATCTTTTATTTCTGATTAATTTTGTATGATACTCTCTATGAATTTTTTTGTGTGTTCCTGAAAAATTTGACTTTTGGAGATACGTGTTTTTTATTGGACAGCGACGATATGCATATTTATAATTTTCTGTAAAATGAACAGGCTTTGGATGCAAATAGACACGTCTCATCTTTGACCCTTATATGCCTGTCATATTAATGTGTTTTTTCTAGCTCTTGCATTACCTTATTTCTTGTATTCCTAGTTCCTTAAGGTTCATACTTGATTATTGATTATTGGAAACGGCGTAATAAATGTACTTTGTGATCACGTTCTAATGGTAATGGCTCCCCTGTGATACAGACTGTGACTTACATTATAATTTTCTGTTTCCTTTTTTTTACTGCTTTTTAAGCTTTAAATTACACTTAGCATTGATGCTGATTGGGTCAGTACAAAAATCTAAAACAGGGGCTGAAGGTCATTTGCAAATCTTGAGTACTACAGACCAAAGCTTTGGGATTAGCAACCTTCAAAAACGCTAACGTAACCATTGGTAATGATAGCTACATTCAGTGCATCTCTTTATCTTTCTTCAGCACACTTATGACCTTTAATTCCACAGACATCCCAGATTAAATTCCATTTTATGTTATTACGAGTGGCTTATCATGTCAACGTGGCCATCGATTATGAAGCATTAAATATTCATATAGGGCATGATATTGATTTTACACCCGCAATATACGCGGCTTCATCTATCACTTCCTATGAGGCAAAGGAGCAAATTGAGAGCAGGATGTTACTGTAATTAGTCTCAGATTGGAATGATGCTATCAGTCAAGCAGGATTTTGTGTGTGTGTGTGTGTGTGTGTGTAAACTTTCATTTTTTACTTCACAGAAAGCAGCCTTCCTAATACAGATTGCTTATAAAAAACAACATTCATTTCCTTTCATTACCTCTCTGTCCTTTTGCTTTCGTTCTTTTCTCTCCTTTTTTTGAAGTGGAATTGAAAAAATACTTAGATGGAGGCCACCAGGAAAACAATGAGGAAAAGGAAAAGAGCCCTAGAGAGACATGATTAGAAAATGGAAGCACTTAGAGGGAAAGAGAGAGAGAGAGAGAGAGAGAGAGAGAGAGAGAACACAGAGAGCCATAGGTACAAAACAGAGGGTAAATGGAGAGAAACAGAAATAGAAAATGTAAAAGAGATGTTGTGAGAGTCATAGAGACAGAGAATAACAGAAACTGGTAGAAAAAAAAAGGAAAAAAATAGAAAGACAATAGAGAGAGAGTCTCCAGGGCTCTTCTTTGAGTGTGCACAGAAAAAAACAAGACAGAGCTGAGAGGAGGGAAAAAATGTTTTAGAGTTGGGTAACGAAGATGAGTGGAAACACGTTACAAGGTCATCTTTTACCCAATTTTCTCCAAATGTAGTTGTTGTGAATTTCCGCTCCTTTATCTAAGTCTCCCCCAATAAATCCAGGAAGATGAAGGTTAACCCATGCTTTCTCTGAGACACATGAGGCACATATTTTCAAAATGCCACTGACGTGCAACGTTATAGGGCAACTGAAAGCACTTGGAGAACGCTCTTTCTGTTCAAATGAAGGGAAATAGACCACCCTTCTCACCCATAGAGCAGGGTCAATTATGCTCTCCTAGACTCCCGGCTACTACAGCTGTTCCATATATCGACAACAATAGCATTTTGAAATTATATTGCTACACATTGTGATTACGATATATTAAAAAATATATCACAGTTAACCCCTTAACTCCCAGCTTATTATTCAGTTATTTATCTTTACATTATTTAGTAAACAAAAAGCTGTATTTCTAACCCTAAAACAGAGGGTCTTCCCTTTCACAAAAGGTTCTAAGTAGAACCCCTTTAGAGAGCTAGAACCATTAACCATCCAAAGAACCCTTGAAGAACCTTTTTTTAAAGTGTAACTACTATGAGTTATTCAATAACTGCTATAAATTATTCAGTAACTACAGTGAAACTAATAGGAAAGATATGTAGTTTCGAGAGTGAGGAATGTGAGTCTGGACCCACCATTAGGTCCTGGGAGTTTAAAGGGTTAAAGATTGGCTATAAATGTTACCAAAATAAAAAATTTATTTATTGATTTTTTGGGTTCACACCAATGCCACAATGTATGAAAACATCCAGAGAAAGCTTATCTTGAACATCTGGGAATAGTCAGAATGCTCACCAAACACCATAAAAAACTGGTTTGTTAAAGTGCTCATTTGCATATTGCAGTTTGCGATATCAGAATTGCAAAAGTCAATTTTACGATAACAAATAACAAATAATATATTGTGTCGCCCTACCCGCCATGGATGGCTGTGGCATCGTTGGGAGTTGCAATCTTGACAATCTCAATCACTTGAGAGCCTGAGTTGTTGTCTCCTAACGACTAACACCTTATATTGTCTCAATTATTACAGTCCTCTATACCTTATCGTCCCAACTGTTTTCTGTTAATACGATCATGTCACATGCACACGTTAATTATTACCAGCTGTTCCTTGTTTGTGTTCCCCTTTAAGTATCCACGTGTTTCGGTCTAAAGTTGTCTTTTGTTGTGTTTCGGGGATGACGACGCTGTCACGAACGTATCGGCGGTGAGTGGACACAAGTGCGAAGCCACTTACAACAAAGAACATTTATTTATAATGCTAGACATACACTACACAACCAACACGAAACGCTGTGACAGGCGTGCTTAACACACAAAACTGAAGACAACGCAGGACGGAAACAGGCGGGTATTTAAACACATGGAAATCAAGGGGAGACAGATGAGGAACAGCTGGTAACATTTAACATAACTCACGTGACAGGGACAACTAAACCTAAACAGAAATGCGTGGTCGCGCACGTGGCGGACGTCGCCAATGCGAACGCCGCACTGTGTCACGCGCACAGCCACACGCATGACAGAGCCCCCCTCTACGGCACTACCCCCTCAGCGCCCTAACCGGCAGTCTAGGGGGGGCCCCGGGCCCATGGGGCCAATGTCCATGTCCAGGTGGTGGCACTGAGGCCGGCCCTGCGCGGGGAACCATCCACACCCTGCGCAGCCGACGTGCTCCGCCGGGGCTGGACGCAGCACGTTCATGTCCCCAAAGCCCAGGGACGGCGCGAGAACGTCCACGGCGTGGGCTAGAGGAAGAGCCTCGTCGCCACCCCCCGAAGCCCAGGGGCGAACTCCTGGAAGAGCACTGCCAGCCGGTCCACGTCCTCGTCGGACACCCGTGGGGCCCCCCCCCCGTGGTGTCAGGAGACTAAGTGGCTTCGCCGTCCCCGAAGCCCGGGGGCAGAGCAATGACGTCCTCTCCGGTGTCGTCTGACAGCCGGGAGCCTCCCACCACGGTTTCAGGGTGCAGAGCGGCGTCACCGTCCTCAAAGCCCGGGGGCAGAGCGATGACGTCCTCCGCGGTGTCGTTGGACACCCGGGGGTCGCCCACCGCGGTGTCAGGGAGTTCGGCCCCGCCTCCCGCAGCCTCAGGGAGTTCGGCCATGCCTCCAGCGGCGTCCGGGAACTAGGCCACGCCCTGTCTGATTCTGTTAATTATTACCAGCTGTTCCTTGTTTGTGTTCCCCTTTAAGTATCCTCGTGTTTCGGTCTCAAGTTGTCTGTTGTTTTTCATGTCGCGTTGTGCGTGTAGTTGATGTATGTTCCTAATAAATGTTCATTGTTAAAATGGCTTTGCGCCTATGTCCTGCTCCCCGTGCTACACCGTGACATATCACACTTTTTTTTTTCTTACATTAGTGGAGAATGATAGAAAAATATCCTTTGACATTTGGGGAAATGTGGACTTTATTATTACCCTTGCACGTGCAGTATTAAGTGTGTTATTACATGCATGAATTTGCCCACAAATAAGCATAGGCATATTAAAGCGTGCACGCAGGCGCACGCACACACACACACACACACACACACACATTCTTTCTTTTAGCATCAACTTTATTCTTCCTTCCTCCAATGCAAATGAACATTTGAATCATGCACAGACATACTCGCTATATAAGCCGATAAATAAAATATTACTTATGCTGAAATTACAACCATAAAATTCACACTAATGCATTTTAACGCCCTAAATTCAAAGTGATGATGTAATAACATCATGCGACAGAGAGACAAAAATTGGCAGATAATTAGATGGTTTTATAATGTACTTTATTTTCATCCAAATGAGGCCTGGCCTAGGAAAACTTTCTAAAGACTCATGAATGTGTATCACACAGCATTCCTATGAATGTTGTAAATGAATATTACTCATTAATTATAAATGTTAGACTCGTTCAAACTGATTTCCATAGTTTAAAGAATGTAAGAGGGGTCGAGTCCTTGGGGCTAATTTGCTAATTGACTCGCAAATGGCTCATAAGGGATCAGTTAAAGTTAAGTGGATGTCAAAAGGTCAGAGTTTCTTTTCAGTGGGAGAAATCAAAGCTCTTTTCCATTGAGATTAAGAAATGAGTGGGTTTGTATTTTCCTTTTTAAAATGCTCTAAAAGAAAAGATTTTGTAACAGTTACGTTTGATGCGTCAGCTTGTGTGCAAACAAGCCAAAATAGTGCAACAAACATGAAGGACGTTGAATATGAATTTGTTTTGTTATTTAAAATATTAAATAAAATGTTAGCTATAAAGCTGTTCATCAAAAACTTTAATGCAAAATTTAACAAAAGTTGTTTAACTATAAAAACAGTAATGAAACGGTCAGTTGTGAGGTTTGTAATCGCAACACTTAGGAAAATGTAAGCTATGAAATTAATTTGTCAATCAAAACAGGCATTGCTTCTAATGCACTGTGTAGATTCTAATGGCCTAGAGCACAGGTGTCAAACTCAAGGCCCGCGGGCCAAATACGGCCCGCTGCCTCACTTTATTCGGCTCTCACGAACTTACTACTTACACTACTACCCAAATAAATAAATAAATATACTTATAATAATATGTTAAAAATATATTAGCCTTAGTTCATGGTCCTTTAAGGACTCACAAAAATGCAGATGTGACCCGGGCAGAAATCGAGTTTGACACCCCTGGCCTAGAGGTTATTTTCTAATATAATGTGAATCCATAGCGTGGCTGTCGCTTGCTTTTATTGAGCACAAGACACAGCGGGTTTGTTGGCCAGCAGTAATGGTGCCGAGCACACCTAAATTAATCTTGTGAAAATAGAGAAAATGTTGTGTGCAAACTTTGTCAGATGACATTAAAATACAACAAAAAAACAAGTTTGAACAACAAGAGATTATATTGGTTAGTGAGGCGTTCCTAACACACAAATCTCAAATGGCATTCCATTGGGCATGTAGTGCACTATGTAGGTTCTACACCACCATTATGTGAAACCTTATGTAGTGAGCACATCACATATAGCCAAGGAAGCCATTTGAGATAAAAAAAAAAACAAAAAAACAAGGTAAAATCTGGCTTAATATCAGCATCAAGAAAACATTAACGTGGGTAAATAAAATAAAAAATCAATTTTAAACATTATAGTTTATGATAAAAAATATTGCCTCCTTGTGAATTCCATGCTGGTCCAAGTTGGTTTATGCCGGTTACTGCTGGTCTGGTGCTAGTTTAGCTGGTCCGCCAGCATGGTCATAGTGGTCATACTCTATTAATTTAATCAAAATGATTTTTTCTAATTTTCTTTTAGTTCTTGCCAATGACACAATTTATGAAAACATCCATGGAAAGTTTCAAGCTGTGTAAATTTGAAGTGCTGTGCATCAAGCAATTTGCTAATTGGTTGAGTAAGGAAGTGTATCCATATCAAACAAAACTCAAAACAGAACTATAACAAAAGCAAAATGCAGTAGTTTGCGTATCTTTTTGGCAGAAGAGGTGCAGTGTTATAAGCACTTACATGACCAATCTTCAAAACATTACAAAAACAATGAAGTGACAATAAATTATTGGAGGGAGAGAGCGAACAATCAATTGTGGGCGATGTAAACAACTAAATTCTTCTTCATCACTTTGCTTCCTCTATCCATTCTCTTTACTACAGTGAACCCATAGACGGTCTGTGGTGAAACGCAAGACTTTTCTCTTTGTTTTTCATGTTCTGTACATTCTGGTTTGGTCCATGCGACACGGCCCACTAGAACAGCCTTTCAGGTCGTATTATGTTAGCTAGTTAAACCATGGAAATATTTCTTGGCAATCTATGATCACAAATCTAAAAACACACATATGATCAGAATTGTGGGATTGCCTTCTTTAAAAAGGACATGTGATGCCCCTTTAAAGCTCATTTGTCCAAAATGAGAAACACTGAAAGACAGTTGTCCTTATACTACCTTCTGAATAGGACAAACTTTATCTCAGGAGTACAAAGACTGCAATTGCTGCCCAAAAACGCTGCCTACCATAGCAGCCTTCTTGAATTGAAAAACATAACCATAGAGTTTGTGTAATTGGCTCATTATCGACATTTGCACATAAATATCCAAGTTGATACACACTCCAGTACTATATATACTAACCTGTTCTATTACGTTATATATGTGGCAATTGTTGTTCAAATAAAAAGACAGTTAAATGCAATATGCAAAAAATACAGAGAGAGTAAGAGAGAGGGGTGGGGCAGCATGTAAGAAGTGTAAAACCTGTTGCACGGTGTGCATGGCATGACACGTAGTGTGATTCTTTAGCCTGAGGGAAGCTGTTAACACACTCACAGACGTGCACACACACACACACACACACACACACATCCTTAAGCATTATCATTCCAGTTAATAGAATTAACGCACAGTATGATATACACAACATAACTTTGGCAGGAGCTCCTAAACCATTCTAATAGATCCAAAAATCCCAGAGTTGAATGAACACCTACAGTACTGAATTATGTCTTATGTCAGCTGGACATTGGTTAACATTTGGTGTTAATTCAACACTGCAGCACTCATCAACACTCATCTTACCCGACACACATCATGTAAAGTATGTTCAACACTCACTGGGCCAAACACACATTGTACCAAGCAAAAACAGTAATATTTTGAAGAGCTCCAGAAATGCATATACATCACATGGAAGTGACACACCATCCAAACACATATCTTATAATATACACACAATACATATAGCACTTGTCCAAACACACACACGCACACACACACACACACACACTGCGGTCACGAATTGCGGTCTTAAACGGGTGCACTAACTTTTTGTGAGCACCGCGCGCTTATAACTCCACTGCCACGCGCTCTTGTGTGGCTCTTCAGCAGCGTGTGTGTGTGTGTGTGTGTTCCTCACCTCTGGCCCCCACGGGCGGCAGGAACACGCTGAAGGCTGCCACGAGGCTCCAGCACAGATAGTGTCCGCTCCACGGGCGCGCCATCGCTGCTCAGCTCGCGCCTCTCCGTCCCCGCGGCGCGCGCGCACGCATCTGCATCCGTGCGCCGCCGTGACCGGTCCCTTGCGCGCAGGCAGTGTATAAAACGTCTGCGTGGTGCTTTACAACAGGAAAGAAATAAGTCTTCCACAGGAGGACTTCCGAGACCTAAACTGGAGTGCGACGCTTCCCACGAGAGTAAAATATCGATTAAAGAAGCTGCTGGCCAATAGAGAGGAATGCAAAGAGAGACAGAAAACGCAGAGCTCCGCGTCCTTCAGCTCCGAATCCGCGGACTCGCGCGCAAAAAAGCCGCCCGCGTGGGTCAGATCCCTCCGAAAGTCAAGATGATGCGCGAACAGCTGGGAGAGCTATGAAGGTTTCATTGCCGCGGGCTGTGCAAAGGCGCTTCGACACACAGAGAGAGAAATAGATGGAGAGAGACAGGGAGGGAGGGAGAAAGAGATCGAAGGAACAGCTTTGGGCATATGAGAGCCGCGCTCGACAGGCACGAGCCGTGAATAATACTCAGAAATACTTCTTGAGTTTTATTGAACATGAGGATTCTTCAGTCATGTTTCTAACGCACGCGCGCGCGCACACGCACACACGCTGGTGTCTTGCCAGGGGCGTGGCCACCTGGGCGAAATAAGCCTCGCCACTCCACTTGCCACGCCGAGTCTAAACTCAAATCACAAATCTCTGAGAGGTGCAATCACTTCTGTGCAATTCACACGGCGCAAAGGCTCGCGTCCTCTTTGATTTTTTTGGGTGTGTTAAAAAAAAAAAAAAATCGCACCTCTATTTTTTATAGTGTCTAAAAAAAACAAAAAACAGAATTCCATGTTCATTTAATGGCATTCCTACTGAAAACCCAATCACTGCAAATACTATTATAATAAATATATTATAATAACACTGTCCCTGAATCTTGTGGTCTGAGTACTGATTGTTCTTTACCATCTTCCAGATGGAAGAGGGGAGAACAGTGTATGTACAGGGTGACTGGTGTCGTCCAAGAGGCAGTCTGCCTTGCTGAGACAGCATGCATTATAGATCTCTTGCATTGTGGGGAGTTGTGTACCGGTGATTCTTTGAGCCATTCTCACCACCCTCTGCAGTGCTTTGCGATCTAAAACTACTGTCCCTCTCCACTGTATCCTCTCCAATGTAAATGAGGGAATGGTCTTCCCCTTGCTTCCTAAAATCGATGACCAGCTCTTTAGCCTTGTCAGCAGGTTTCTTTATTGGCAGGCTGTATTGGCACGGAGGATGCAAGCGCAGACTCTCGGCCAGGAGGCACGAGTCAGACAGGATCAGACGCTTCGGCAATCTCGCGGTCGGGGACAGGCGATCGGAGGGGTGGGTGTGTAGGTCCAGGAGTCGGTAAACACGGGCAGGCAGTCAGATAAACGCTTGGTAAGTGCTTTAACAATGGAGCGTGTGGAATGGGATGCAGGTCAGCGCGATCGCGGAGATGTGCTTGTAATAGGTGAGGAAGATGAGAAGCGGAACGCGGACGTGCGCTCGGCTCTCCTGCCGCTTGCAGCAGCGCGGGATTCTGGGGATTGTGGTCCTGGGCGTGCAGGTGTGGATGTAACTTTTGCATCCCCGTTGATGTGCTCTAGTTAATTTACAACAGGAAATGAATATGCATCATTAAGGTGTCTATGGAGTTACTTTGTTAAGTCTTATTTAGGGCATGAAAAGTTCAAACAGGCTCAAACTCCCAAGCTGTTGGCTGTGAGCAGTCGCATTAAATGTCAGTCGGATAAGGAAAACAGCTATGTTATGTCAGAGATCAAAAACAGAAAATATTAACCTTTCGCAGAGCTGGAGAAGGGTAAAAAAAATAAAATAAAATAAAAGTGTTTAAGGAGATCATTACCCATAGTAAACACCATAATTGAAAAATGGAGGAAACATTTTTCCACCAAGGAGTGGGGGAGAAAAAAAAACCTGAAAAAAAATATGCCACAGAGATTTGCAAGAAATCTAAAACATGCAGCAAGAGTTTCACGCTTTCGTCGAGGGTTGGACACAAACGCAGAGCTGCAGGACAACATACTTTATTTAATCTAAACATACAACTACAGCAAAGAACATTCACACATGACATGAAACATCGACTGACACAGAACACTGAATCACACGGGATCTAAATACTCTCATTAACGAGGGGGACTAACAGGAAACAGGTGGATGTACTTGACCTAACTAGACAGGGTGGGACTTAGACAGACAACATAACAAAGTCTGGGGATCGCACGTGGCGAGCGGTCACGCATACCTCAGCCAGGCGGCATGCGCATGACAAGGAGACCTGAAAAAGTCCCTAGAGATAAGTAAAATAAAAGCACTTTTATATCACATTTTTTCACTATTATTATCTTAACATACATTATTTGACCATTTTTTTAATTGGGGTAATGAAGGAAAACCTAACTCACGTTAAATGTCTTAATGGTTTAATCATTTTGAAGTAATGGTTTGCAAACTGTTGCACTCAACTGCATCTAGCTCATGTTGATTCATATCTTCATTGTAGCATTGCAGGTTGTTTGTTGAGGTGTGTCGTGAAGGATCAGTGTTCTACATCTTGAGTCCTCCTCAAAATATTTTGTAGATGTGGATGTGAATGTCAATGATGTTGATGTTACAGTTTTGTTGTTAGTGGTAGTTTTATACTCATTATTATATGCAGTATATCTGTTATAACTGGTTGGCAAATTTTTAAACAACAGCAGCCATGCTAATAACATAAACTTTAAAGTAGTGCTGGGACATGATGGACACTATCATAGTACTGAAGTTAATATTTGGCTAAACCTTGGTACACGTTACACAATTCTTTAAATAGTAAACAATCAAAATATATTTCATGCAACGTGATCAAATTTTGCTAAGCTCCATGTCTTTTTGCACATTTTACCTAATGACCATTTCACACTACATCTGCCATGAGCCAAGATCCAATTATAAGAATCAAATATGACTGAAAAAATCAGATTGGTGTGATCATGTGTGTGAGACGATCACAAAGGCTTGATATTTTAATTAATCAAAGATCTCGAACTACAGGATAATCTGTCACCTTGATTGAACTTCCAAGGAACAATTCTCATCTCAATCTTTAAAATTAGTTGGGGTATGCAAATTGGGGCTAAGGTTGGATTAACAAACCTTTTAATATGTTAACTCTTTATGAAACTATATTAAGTATTTTACAAAGCATCTTCAGAGTTGATCCATTTTCTTTTTAGATATATTGGCCAACAAATAAGATCTCATGATTGCAAATTGACAAATAGTGGTTGTTCTTTCAGCACTCACTGTTGCATGAATTCTTCCAAAGCTACCTTGGTTACCACTCTTCACATTGAAATTACCAATCAAAGCCTCAAACAGGATGTGTTCTAGGCCTATAAATCACATACAGTCCTTAATGTCAACACATAGAAGCTACATAGATCAGTAAAAAAAAAACTGTTTTGATGTAGCCTACATCCCCTCTCATACTATCCTTTTATATCACCAAAGATGGCCTTACTTTCATTGGGTTAAAAATGAATTCATCTGATATTGATGTCATTATTTGATTGTGAGGATAAAGAAAGGAAGGATTGGGGAATTAATCTGCACATCCTTTTGAGGATTTAATTGAAAGGGTCTGTGAAATAATTGGGACATCTTTTATGGACGTTGCTGAAATATTTAAATAGGGCAGAACTGCATTGGTTGCATGCAGCCATAACAAGCAATGGTTTTGTTGTAATGTCTGTCAGTATTAAATTGAATACAACCATGCTCATAAAATCTTATTAAATTATTTAAAAAAAAATTATGAATGATGCATGGTAATATATCACCAGCTGGAGATGGATTGTCAGTATGATAAAGTCACCAATTGGAACTTTGCTTTGCTGAAACCATTTTACATCTTTTTCATCATGAAGTGGTAGAGGAAACATTATCATCTTGGACTAGCTTGTCAATAACAGATTCATGACAGACCTGTTTGGTGCATGATATAAGAGTGTCAACGAAGCTGTTCCCTAGCCACGCCTCCTGGTCATTATTTTCACTAGTTAGTATTTTCCAAGTTAATGTATATATACTCAAAAGTCAAAGCTCTTTATTGTCGTGTGCACAAAAGTAGAATGAAATTCTTACTTGCATGTTGTTCCTCCAGACTTCACATAGACAATACAAAAAACCTATCCAGCATCAAAACATACAGTACAAGTATACATAGAAGACATACTTGAAGACATGGTCCATAAAGTGGCAGTGCCTGTTGCATTTGAAATGGCATGTGCAATGTTAAGAATGTGCAAAAAGAGGTAATAGTGTGATGTAAAAAAGAAAGAAACTGGCATGTACAATGTCATGTGTCCAATAGACCAGTACAATAGAGTAACAATAGATGTTTACCAGTTCGTATTTAAAGTGCTTGGGGGCTTGGGAGTAGAAACTGTCCCTGAATCTTGTGGTCTGAGTACTGATTGTTCTTTACCATCTTCCAGATGGAAGAGGGGAGAACAGTGTATGTACAGGGTGACTGGTGTCGTCCAAGAGGCAGTCTGCCTTGCTGAGACAGCATGCATTATAGATCTCTTGCATTGTGGGGAGTTGTGTACCGGTGATTCTTTGAGCCATTCTCACCACCCTCTGCAGTGCTTTGCGATCTAAAACTACTGTCCCTCTCCACTGTATCCTCTCCAATGTAAATGAGGGAATGGTCTTCCCCTTGCTTCCTAAAATCGATGACCAGCTCTTTAGCCTTGTTGATGCCTCATTCAAATGTCATACAAAAGCCATAGGAATTTTAACAACTGTCTGCAAATTTGTTGCATTTCATTATGAATTTGTACTTAAAGCTAACCCTACCCTTCACCCTAACTTTACCAGCTAGATCGTAGAAATTCTGTGTTTAGTGTTCCAGGCTTTGTGTTCCTTGTTCCTGTTTCTTAGTTCTCCTAGTCATGTTACTCATCCTAGTTCCTAATGTTTTTATCTTAGTTCTAAATGTTATCTGGTTTCAACTTCTGCCTATCTGTCACAATATGCCTGGATGATGATTATGAATTTTCCTGTGACTACCATGTCTGCCTGTATCCTGACCCTTTAGCCTGAATTCTGACAATGATTATTAAGAAAGCCTAACCAAACTATACAATTGCCTTAGGTTTACATACTGTATGTTACAGAACATGCTTTTCCTTTGACTCCGTTTCGGTGCTGCTGACAGAGTCAGTACTTAATCTCAAACCAGTTAACTCTTTTTCCACCACAAGAAAACTGATTCACGGTTGGCAAAATCAGTTCCCTATTGGTCTGGAACCAAGGAACAGGAAACATCAGGAGCTGAGGTTGAGGTCATTTCATCTCCACACCAATGTAAGCAACTCAAGTTGACCACCATTTGTACAAAGAGAGACATAAACAGGTTGGAGAATGTAGAGATTATTTTCAAGAAAATTAATGAAATCAAGTGTTTTCACAATCAAAATCTGGGACATTATTGGCATACCTTTATCAGTAATGTTCAGGCTTTGTGTCATTCACACTTACCGCTTTCAAACAGTATTTTACCAGGATACACACATACACATTAGCCATGAAAGTCCTGTTACACAGGATGTGACATTTAGCAAATCCAGCATACAATGGATTTGGTGGAGTTTTAGATTTAAATACTTGAGCTTCATTAGCACCTGCGTCTTCTCTCTACTTACACTGCATTCTCAGAGTTTACTTCTGATTCGCTCATAAATTACTGCATCTTGTTGGCTACTGTGCCATTCATTTGACAAAGAATTTTGTCCTTTGCATGAATGGCCAACAGCTTCTTTGTTTCTAAATTACAGTTTCAAGACATTTGTTCTTCTTCTTCTTTGTTGACCTTAGACATTTTCTCCTGTTGTCAGATCAGCCGCCTCAAAAGGTGGCAGCGCATCGTAGCTTAAATAATCATCAAGACGCCATACTCTTTCCTGGTCACATAAGCCCTCCTGGGAATTGTATTAGGTCTTATCCCGTTAGATTGCTGCATCAATCTTTTTAGGATGTCGATTCTGGAGTGTGTTCACACTTAACCCCTTCCCAATTAATTACCATTAAATTCCCATAGAAAAGTGTATGTGAGAAAGGGGCTAATATCACAACCATCCACAACCATCAATGGTCTGTGGAAAATAATTAATGCATTACTGGCAACTGCAATTAAACTGAGATAAATTGCTAATGCTAACAAAACTTGTTTTGAACAGCTACACATTTAGAATAAATAGATTAAAAAAAGAAAAAAAGAGGATATGCAGTTTATCCTCAGATCATAAAAACACTCGACTTCCTTCCCTATACACTCTGGTAGGCACTTTCTTGATGGAAAAAGCATCGGCGTGATACAGCCAAAGCCCTGCTTAATATTCTGAGTAATTTACCCCAGCCTGACCTTATTATGCCTGATTAGCTCAGTGGGTGTTGAGCTTGCTGTGTGTGAGTTAGGCCATGCCTGATAAAGTTAAACGTTAAACAGCCTAACAAAACGATGTTCTAAATATCCCAGAATGCCCACAGCTGAAGTCCCTGCTGCAATTTAGCTCTATCAGAAAGAACAAGGCATAATCTTATGGATGCATATTAATAATTGTCCTAATTTAGAAAGTAAAGCTGATTGACTTTGTGAATTCCAGCATCCCTAAGGTCATAAAAAAGGAAGTTTGTTATATGTATTTGAAATAGTAGCTTCAGCCAAGTTGAAAATATTTTTTCAAAGAATATATATTTTCTGATGTGATTATCTATGGAGTACCCTAACCTAACTGACACACCAAAGTCACTAGCCTTCAATACATGAAACTTTTCTATTTAAGTACAGTTTTCAAGTATTTGTACTTGAGTTTTTCTTTTACTTAAGACTTTTACTCAATATATTTCACAAGATAGATCTCTACTTTTTACTACTACATTTCAAAACACATTGGTTATTCTATAATATCTATAATACTTTTGCAAGACAGCTTCAAGCAGTTGATCCCTGACAAATCTAAACTCTAATGGATGTGACAACAACAACAGCTGGGTAAATGTTCCCGTGATGTAGTTATTTGTACGTTTCTACATTTTATGTGTGATTGGCTGTTTGTACATGCACACGCAAATGCTGTGTCTTACACAAAAAAGGAGGGAAAAATCTTCTTCCTCAAATCTAAAAAAACACACTGAGGTAGGTGACCTAATATTTACCGCTTCATATTGTCACGAACGTATCAGCGGAGAGTGGACACAAGTGCGAAACCACTGTTAACAAAGAACATTTATTTAGAATACTCAACATACACTACACAACCAACACTCAACGTCATGACAGGCGTGTTTAACACACAAAACTGAAGACAACACAGGACGGAAACAGGTGGGTATTTAAACACATGGAAATCAAGGGGAGACAGATGAGGAACAGCTGGTAACATTTAACATAACTCACGTGACAGGGACAACTAAACCTAAACAGAAATGCGTGGTCGCGCACGTGGTGCGACCATCGCTATGGCGACTGCCACGCTATGTCACATGCACAGCCGCGCGTGTGACACATATATCTATCTGTCGTTAGCTACATTTTGTATTTATTTAGTCAATTGTTATTGTGACAGCTAGCTATTAGCATTATTAGCATAGTAAAATTAGCATATTATTGTATTGTCAAAGTTATTATTATGCGAGCTAACGTTTGAGTTTTTAGGGATTTAGCTGTCATTAGTTAGCATTAGTTGATTGCCCACGTTCCTTGCTTCCTTGGTGAAAGGCGACTAATTTACTGTCAGTAACCAAAATCACTGTGCAATTTCTTTCTCTTCTGTGATTTTTACTTGGACTTTTACTTTCACACTATAAGTAAATGTAAAAGGTTGTACTTTTGTACTTGAGTAAATTATTTGAAGCTGTACTTTGACTCTTACCAGAGTATTTGTTTAGATAAGTATTTGCACTTTTATTTGAGCAAGGAATGTGTGTACTTCTACCCCCTCTGTTAGTTGACAGCTTCTTCATGACCTCTAGTTTATTTTTATATTACTTTTTTATTTGTCTTGGTACATTCATAGAGGAAAGCAGCGTAACTCAATGTCACTGTATTTGTGCAATGACAATAAAAGGAATTGAATTGACTCTCTCACACACATATAAATGCATACTCTCTCTCTGTGAATTTCTTTCACACAAACACAGATACAGCTCTCTCTCTCTCTCTTTGATATTTAGATCAGTTCAAGTTCTGGTGCAGTAATCATTATGGTGGACACATCTGTTAATGTGCACACGCACACACACACACACACACACACACACACACACACACACACACAGGTACAGGTAAGTGAAAGAAAAATCACTGATCCTTCTCCTCTTCTCTTTCTTTCTCTCAGTGTGACTTCAGCCTTAAAGTGAGTGACAGCAGCTTGTCGAAGCTGCTTAGTGCCCCTGAATGCATACAACCCATCGAGATAAACACTTCACACTCCATAAAGAACCAGTGTAGCCACAGAAAGCTGACAACTACCAGAAGGGAGCTGGCATGAAGACAGAAAAACCACACGCTTGCACCACATGAGCTCAGATATCGTACAAATTACGATGCACTTGACAAACACAAGTTGCAGACTGAACTGCACATACATTAGACACTTACACTGCATTATGTAGAGTTACAGTTGCTGTTAGGAATCAAGCATATTAGTGTGCACTGATATCTATTCAGTAATATTCGTTTTATTATGACTAAATGTAATTTTCTGCAGATGTCCACTTAATACATATAAAGAGAACTAGCAATTAATATGGATTCAATGTGTATTAGATGTGTATGAAATTAGCATTCACTCCAAAAACATGGGATGAATAGCAACATGATACAAATGTAATTTCAAGTGGTTTATTTCAGAGGTTTTGGATTTATCCCTATAGGAACAGTGGTGCATTAGCTTGGTGGAATCTTGTCTGTGTATTGTAGATAATCTTCTTTATGGCTAAATAATTATTGGTCTAGTAATTATTGATATATATTGATATATACCCCTCTTTCTTTACTAATTTTCAGTACATTTCCTGCAGTTTGAAACTGAAAGGTAGGTAGCAATATTTAGCAAAGACAAGTAGCACTTTTCAAATCAATTGGCTGTGTAAACATCTGGCAGACGGGTGTAAAAATTAGCTCCCGGCTGTGCCGCATCAAACCTCCAAAAACGAGGCTGAAGTAATTACGCAACGCCTGAGATGAATAGAGTGTCAGTGATTCTTTTGCACATCTCAGCTTCTGCTGCTTTTAATAAGTGAAAAAGATACAACAACTCAGCACCCTGTCTGATGTTCATACTTAGATAAATATATTGCTGGCGCAATAATTATAGGAAGTCAGGCCAAAAAACTAAATGACTGATTAGAGCAATATGTGCAATGCTCAATTATCTCTGGGTGAAATTTTAAGAAAAAATCAGCTACTACAATTGTAGATGTGAGATCTATCAGTAACACTTTACTGTAGGGCAGTGTTCAGAAGGCTACATGACACCGACATAAAACCTTCATAGCAACTGACAAACATTTATAAACACTTATTCCAACAGGCGTAAGTTAAGTTGACAAAAGCAGCCTTTATGACAACTGATGCCTGTTGGAATAAATGTTTATATCAGTTTATGTCAGTTGTCATGAAGGGCTTATGTAGGTGTCATGTAGCCTTTTGAACATTGCCCTACAATAAAGTGTTACCGAACCATCTTATACTAAGAACACTTTAGACAAATAAGTGATGTTTTAAAAAGTGTAACTAAAATGTATTAAGTTAGATAATAAAAATCAGTGAGCTGTAAAACAATGCAAATGAGTCAGACTAGACAACTCAAATATGTCAACTGGAATTCGTTAAAATTAGACCACTTAAGTCAATTATCTGGAATGAGTAAATTCTTTAAAATCTCAGCTTATTTTTCAGTTATTCATCCTAAAGCACATTATTTATCAACTACTATAAATTATTGAGTAACTGCAGTAAAACCAATAGGAATCTTAAGTAGTTACAGGAGTAAGGAATTTAAGTTTGGACCCACCAACGGATACTGGGAGTTTAAGGGGTTAAATTGTTCAGATGAACATGAATGAGTCACATTAGCCCACTCAGATGAGTCTACTATAAAAAATAACATATGAGTCAGCTGGAGTGAGTCAAATGAACTCAGATGAGTCTACTGGATTGAATGAAATTAGTTTACTAAAATGAGTAAATTAAAAGGAGTCAAATTGGATCATTCAATGAGTCAGTAGTTTCTGTTTTCTATTATTCTTTTCTTATTTATTTTGTTGTTTTGCTGTCATAAGTTAAATGTGTTAAATTTATGTGGATGTTAGAAAAAATAGGTGCTGCTAATGAGTCTGCAGAAATCAGTCAAAATAGACATCTTAACCCATAAATGCAATTTTGTGGGCATTATTACCATTCATGTTGTCGTTTTCATAACTCAGAAACCACCTAACATACAGAAATGATACACATATTATAGACATATTATTTTATTTTATTCATAAACAAGGGTAATGTAAAAAAAAATATATATATATATATATATTTTTTAACATATTTACATATCAAATTATGCCATACTTGAGTAGCGATGTCCTGGGGAAAAAAAGGAACATATGTATGAGTTTTTAAAAAACCACAAGTATGAGTGAAAAATCTCACAAATAGGCTAGGGTTCTAAGGGTAAGATGAGAGTCAAATTAAGTGATTCAAATGACTCATTCTGGATTATCAATTTGAGTTAACTGAACTATTAACTTTTCTTCCAGTGTTCAGGAGCTGTTCAGTGTGTTTGCTGATTCATCTCACAGCAATCACTGACTGTCTTTTAGGCAATAAATGACTTGACTGAGATTATGAGATTATGCCTTTATGTTGAACTGGAAAATGATTCTGTATTTTCTCCTCCACCAAACACAACCTCTCACTAGTATAAACAAACTGACCTTGCTGGCTGAGTATCTTCTCACAGTGAATTTTTTACAATGTGGTTCATCAAATGGATCTGTGATTTTCAAATGCAAGTCCCTATTTTCAAACTTAAGAAAAGGTAAATGCGGCAGAGTGCAGATTCTGAAACCCTCACCTTTCAGCAGAGTATTTATGCTCAAATTTAAGGCAGATTATAAAAGTTAGTCAGAGGGAGGTGAGGAAAGGAATCTGACAAGAGAACAATTTAGCTAAATAGACTATTAATGTTATTCTTTTAATGGCAATCTGTTCATACAAAATACACAGAAAAAGTAAGTGCCACAAAAATATGGCTGCTTGTCTATAGATTATTAGAGTTTGCATATATTCCTTAATGTTATGAAGAGTCATCAGATGATTGCAGGGCAATTCTCCTGTGTACAGTCGTGGCAAAAAGTTTCGAGAATTACACAAATATAAATTTTCACAAAGTCTTCTGCCTCAGTTTTTATGATGGCAATTTGCATATACTCCAGAATGTTATGAAGAGTGATCAGATGAATTGCAATTAAT
>JAOUQW010031078.1:15000-20000 GCA_028565825.1 Olivaichthys viedmensis | reverse complement strand
ACTTGAAACTGTACGTATGAAGCATTAAATGTTGTTTAAATGAAGCTTTCCGGTCTTCGCACGCTCACAAGGCTTATGTCACATGACTTATGTGAAATGGCAACACGTTAAGCCACTTGATTAGACGGTTCGAATGACGTTTGTGTCTGGCCAATCAAAAAGGAGTACAGATACTGACTATAAGAAGAAAAAAAAACTTTTAGTCCCTAAATGTTTGATTTGTTGGGCAAGACACAGGCTAGAGTGGGCACCGGCCACCCCTGCCCACCCTTATCACCACCCATGACCTCACCTCACATTTATAAAGCTTTAGACATTAGACTTGATTATGGGAACATTTATAAGTTACATTTCTGATGTGAATTTGACTTGAGGAGCTGTTTTAAGGACAATGGTGATTGTTGGAGCTGTGTTTGTGTTTCTCTGGTGAAGAAAGTGAAACAAACTGATGAAGTGGTGGAGGATCAGATGAGGACATGAAGACGATTCTGCTGAATAGAGACGCCTCAGACTGACACACACACACACACACACGATAAAGTGTTATCTGTGTGCTTTAATCTTTACTGTTTATCAGCCTTATAAAATAATTGACCTGCAGTCTCTCTCTCCTGTTCCACAATTCAGTACAAAGTGTGTAAACTCTCTGACTGTGTGTGTGTGTGTGTGTGAGAGAGCGGGAAAGTACCAGCCAAGCCTGTGTGTGCCAGCGCTGTGTGGAAAATCCCCTGATTTCCCTGAAAAACGAAAAGACTTTCGATATGTTTAGATGGTAAACAGCTCCGTCTGCTGGCTTCACCACGCTCACAATCACCAACAAGCCGTGCGTCGGTCTGGAATTCATTTAAAACAATTACATGATTACATTTACACTCTAAGACTTTATTATACAATTTTATTATTGTTTCTGTTAATTACTTCTAAATGAAAATTTTAATGTGGGTATGAAATCAGTCTTTGTACTTAAAAGCTCCTAATTAATAATAATAATTTTAAAAAAAATAATTTTGTCTAAGCACAACATAGTTTTAAAGACATTTTTAAAAAGAGTTATTTAGAACAAACATTTACGTTCAACTCCTTTGCTCTACTCGTGCTAGAACTTTGCTTTAAACTAAATACATAAAGAATAAATAAACCGCACACACCGGCTTGTTTAGTAAAGACTTTAGAATATTCAAATGTTTACAGGATTGACATGAAGTCAATTTCAATTTTACAGAAGAAATGTAACTACACATGTGGATCATTTTACAAATGACATTGCCTTTTTTTTTTTTCATTTCTTTAACGAACCCACAGTTCATGTAGTGCATGTAGTTCCTTTTTTTGAAAGGAGAAAAAAAAAAAAAAAAAAAAAGCATAGCAAAGATTTTATGACATCATCAAATTCTGAGGATTGACCTCATCACACAAATTCTCGCGCCCGCTCGGTGAAGGTTTTTGCATTCATGTTCAAGTCCTGCGAAGACTTCGGACCTGCACACACACACACATGATGACTGTATGAACACCAGGCACACGCCAGTTCACCTGCATGAACGATGAAGTCCAAAGCCCTTGGGTTCAGCTCATTATAAATCACACGCTTGGCCAGACAAAAAAAAAAAAGGATTATGACGTTTGTACATATAAAAACAAGATGCTTTAGTGTTCTCCTTCATCCACTACACATCAATCAACCCATCAGCTCATCACCAAGCCCTTCATTAGGATATAGAGGAAACACAAAGACCTGTGCAGTGCATTAGTTCTCAGTTGAATGACAAATCTTAATAAGTCTAGTGATTAATTAGGGGGGGAGAAAACGGGGCTGCAGGCAGAACTAATGTCCGGGATTATTGTCCAGTATTGCACATGCTGCATTACGACATGGGGAAGCTTTCCATACAACACTGCTTCTGAAAATGAATAAAAACTATTGCTCTTCAGCGTCAGTCTTATAAAAAAAAACGTCTTTCGCAAGCTCACGCACTAAAATAACTGCTCAGAGTTGAAGAGACCGTGTTAAAAACGTCTAATTAGTTGCCTTTTGAAATCTTGACGATGCACAGAAAGGTGGTTAATGAGCAAATGAAAAAAAAAAAAGATAATGCCCTCATTTTCAAATTCAGTAACAGCCTCATAAGACCACAGGCTCGAAGCGTCCAGTGACATCATGCAAGAGGAGAACCAGCACTGAGTCTTGAAATAATCCGGTAGCTGGTCTGAGACTCGGTCATCTCCGTCATATGGCTTGTTTCCAGTGTGACACTCTTTAACGGCGGCCACGATGAGTGAGAGGACAGACGCAGAGCAGTGGGTGTGGTCAGGGGTTTTTACGACGGCCAATCGGTTATTAGGAAAACCAGAGCATCTCCACTCGACTTTACCACGCATCGTTCGACACCTGCACAGGATCATACACAGCCATGAGCCGAGAAAATGCTCAAGTAATTAAATACTAAAGACGTGTTACTATCAAGAAAGAAAAAAAAACACAACAAAGAAGCCAATTACACAATAAACAATGTGATTAATAAAAGAATCATCAGGTGAAATGACACTTTATCAAAATAGCTCCTTTTACCAATGACAGGCTACACGCGTCCTTGTTTAACAGACTTTCACGCTGCTGGTGGTTTTGTGCAGCACTGCACTGCAAATATTTAGTGCAATCTTCTTCAGGTCGACGTTAAGGAAAATTTATTGAAGACTGACTTCCTAAACCCAGCTCGTTGTGCAATTATATTTATTCATACGATATATACGGGGCGATTCTTTTGCTCGCAAACTCGCCTCAGCAATAAAATCCGTTCGGCAGATATTTCGGGTTCAAATGGAGACGCTAGGCAGCGCGCTGCGTTTTAAATAAATGTGCAAAAGTCACCGAAAAACGCTCTCTGCTCCTGTAGTGTGTTAGCAAACACAGAGAAAAACATGGAAATTTGTTATTCTAGCTCTCACGTGGGGCCACCGGCATTTATCCTTCGGCTCAGAAGTGAAGCCTCTTGTCCTCTAGTGACCCCGTGTGTGAGAAGGCGACGCTTCCTGTGTGTCGTGCGTCGCATGGCTTGCGTTGCGTCTCTGTATTGCTTTCCGTTGCAGACAGCGAGCGAGAGAGACAAGTCCACGTCTCCGTCTGTAAGCCTGAGAAAAGACCGTGTGCTGCTTTATACTCGGAGTGCTGCGTGGGGTTCTGTCCCATTTCTCACATTCACTCACACACACACACACACACGGCGTGAAGGTCCAGGAGTGTCAGCAATGAGAAATATCGTTGTTAATTTTTAGATTATTATTTTTTTAATAGCTGTTCTGTGTAGACCGTTCCTCAGAGAACTAGACGGAGATTTTTTTCACAGGCTGCTTTAGTCAGAAGGTCAAGATGAATTGAAAGATTGTGGATAAGGCCTGTGGAGCTCCTTTGGCTTCAGATGCTAAGCAGAACATCAGATCGTTTTCAGAGGACTCGTCTTTTCCGTTTAGAGTGTGTACATGTGGCCAGTTCCTCTGAAAGCATGGACACACTTGGGCTAGCGTGCGTTAATGTGCGTGTTAGTGTGCGTTAGTGTGTGTGTGTAACGGACATGCTCTGGCTACTTCCTGTGTCGCTGCTGTCACTCATCTATGACATCATATACAGAGATTTTGAGACACGCCTGCTGCCTGCCTTTTGATTGGTGCTGATTTGATTTCTGTCACTTTGTATCTGGGTGTATGTGTTTGTGTGTGTGTGTGTGTGTGTGTGTGTGTTATGAGAGCTCGAAGCCAGTGTTCATGCTGATGGCGTAGCGGAGCTTGTCTCTGAGGATGCTCTTCTTGCTGTAGTTGGGGAGTTTGAGCAGGTTGAAGCAGGTGGAGGACGTGGGCAGACGGCCGCCCGGCTCCTTCTTGCGGATGGTGAAGAAACCGCGGAGCACGCTGCCCAGAGTGTCGCCCGTGTCCTAAACACACACACACAGGTTACTGAAATCAGCAATGATGAAAATACAAGCAGCAGGCATACCTCAAAATACTATAAATAGTTACTGGACATGCTAACAGACGATAAATAATAAATAAACCTAATAAACATATCCGTGTCTGACCTGGTCGTCGGAGACTTCCACACAGCGGATGGAGAAGGGGGGTTTGAGGTAGGCGAAACCCAGCAGAGGAGACCTTGAGCAGCTGGTGACGAACTAAAAAACACACCACGATGAAAACGTCATTATAAAATAAAGAACAGGTCGAGCATTTTTCATGCGTGTGTAGCTGTTGTTGCAGTCCTGGTCTACACCAAGTGTAATCGAAGTGTAAATGTAAAAGCATGCTACAGAGCCTTAACCTTGAGGAACATGGCCCTCTCTTCGGGAGTGAAGTCGCTGGCGAGGATGTCCCACAGCCAGATGATCACCCTGTGGCTGCTGTGGAAGCCTCCGTAGTACACAGTGTGTTTCCTGAAGCGCAGAAAGAAACACAACGCACCACGTCACCCAGGTCGATCAGTAACGCTTCAGTAACAGCGTCCCCTGATTTTAAGTGGACGGCTATACGATCAAAAACCTGATTCTTTTAAAAACAACTGTCCGGTGAAAAAGTCAGGCACTATCTATCCATTCTGACCAATTACCCAAGGAGCAGCTTGATTTCATCAAACCTTTATTTGAACAGCTGAGTGTGACTCCAGCATCTATGCAGCACCCTGGCTTTCTTACAAACCCAAACGCTGGACTTCACTTCAACACGCACATACAATAAAGCTGCAATACTACACAAGTCCGACAGAGCGAAAGGACAGACGCACTTGAGGTCGTCCAGGTCGATCTCGGCGTTGTCCCCGGAGATGAGCCGCTGCACCTCGGGCGTGGAGAACATGTGCAGCCACTCGGGGTTGATGATGCTGCGGAAACCGCGGATAAACGCCCCCGTCTGCTCCTTTATCTGCGTGTGCATCCGGAAATGAGCCATGAGGTGGATGTAGCTGATCCTGGAGAGATTCAGAGAGAGAGAGAGAGAGAGAGAGAGAGAGAGAGAGA
>JAOUQW010031078.1:0-12500 GCA_028565825.1 Olivaichthys viedmensis | reverse complement strand
ATGCGTGCGTAGAGGTTATGTAGAGTCAGTGCACATTTATAACTGCAGATGTCTGGAGCAGTCTTAGGTCTCTGTGTGTGTGTGTGTGTGTGTGTGGGGCACTGACGTTATAAGGTGTCGGGAGCAGTCACAGAAGAGCATGAGCATGGCGAGCAGCTGCTTGGACTCGTCCGTGTCGTTGTTGAGACACTCGAGGAAGAGTTTGAGGCCACCCTGAGGGCCGAGCTCGCAGATGAACGCCCACAGCTTCGGCAGCAGCTCGTCCAGATACGTCAGACCTGCGCCGATTAAACATGAGGAACAAAATAATAATAATAATAAATAAAATAAAACATATACACAAACATATAGGAGGTAAATAAAGCCTGTAACCGTTTCGGCGCAATTCCTATCTGATAAAAAGTCCAGGTGTGTGACCTGAACACGTGTGTTCACAATATTTAGGCCTATGGTGGTTTAATGATCTGTAGATCAAGAAGCGCAGTTTAAAACTCGTATGATGTATAACAGGCAGTCACGATAATAAAAGCTGCGTAATGAAAATAAAACAGGAGTAGTACGGTCGTACATAAGCAGAAACGAGTTAAAGGTCTTCCACAGCCAGTCAGCAAAACAGAAAGCCAGTCCCTCAGTTTCGAGTGGAAAGATATTCTTTATATTGGTGGTACTGCGTAGATTAAACTAATTTTAGTATTATTGGTAACGTCTGTGTGAGGACGAGGACGAGTGCAGCTACACTGTAGATGTGTGTGTAGCTGCGTTAGTGGAGTGCTCTGTGTGTGTGTGTGTGTGTGTGTGTGTGTGACCTGTGAGGATCTGCAGGCGGATCTGTGTGAGCGTGGTGAGGGCCGTCTGATACAGCACACACACGCCGCACACTTTCTGCACCTCGGCCGAGTCCACTCGCTTCCCCCCGACCGGCTTCAGAATGTTCCGGACCGACGCCGATTTCTGGAAAGCGCGCTTGAACAGATCTGAATCAGAATAAAAGTTTCACGTTATAGTTTAAAGTTTATTTGATTTTGTTAAACCCGAGGCATGAATACAACAATGAATAAAACCAGTAGACACGGCACCTCCGAAACGACCGATCTCACCGTCACAGTCACTAAAGGCGGAGTGTTATTAAAAATGCTTGTATTTGTATGTAAAGGTCGAAGGTCGGACGCACTTTTGACGGGCAGGTTGTTCTGTGCTGTGGTTGGCTGAGGAGGACGAGGGGCGGGCTCTTGGAACTCTAGTTTTTTGCTGAGGACGTCGCAGAAGAGCGTGCAGATCACAGGAACGCCCCAAAGGCACTGCAGCTGCCTCGTCACCAACGGCATCGACTCGTTCAGCCTGATTTATTACACAGACGACATTATTAGAATACTTTCTTCAAATAAACCAGCCATACTAATGTTTTTTTCCTTAATAGCATAAATCTATGAATATACGTGAACATTATTCGAATAAAAGGGAAGTACAGTTTAATAATGGAAATTGTTATTAAGGAATGCATTAATCTTGATATATTGTGACTTTAGTATTATTAGGCTTTACCCTTTAAAAGAACCTTAAAGAACTGTACTAAGATCAACAGTATTAACCGTCATGTTGATTTAAAAAATATATATATATTTTGGTTTTGCGGGTTCCCAAAGTTAATTAGAAAAAAAGGTGTGGGGGGAGCAAAACAGACAAACGGAGAAAGAGAGTGTGCATGTGTGTGTTTTTGTGTAAACACCCGTAGTCGACGGTCTGGGAGAACCAGCCCAGAACCGGGTGCCAGTGTGTGAGGTTAGACTTCTTCTGCGAGACGTATCTCTGGCAGTAAGACAACATGTCCGTCAGATCCTTCACAAAGTGTCCGGCCTCCAGCTCCAGCACTTTCACATTCAGGTAGCCCAGCTGAATCAGGTTTCCTGCACACACACACACACACACACACACACACACACGTACGGGTCAGCATGCAAAAGGTGATGAGGAGAAACATTTTTATACAGGTTTTACACACTTTTTTAATCTGCAAAGCTGACTGGAAATATTTGCTGATAAGCACACAATCCTATTCAGCTTTAGGAGACATTCTCCATTACTTGCCACTAAAACATCAATCACAATCAAAGTTTACTGGTAAGGATAATGATGAGGGAAGAGGAAGAGGTCCTGGATTATAAACAAGCTGTTAAAACGTGTGGATTGTTCATATAAAAGACGACGCAGCATTCAGAGAGCCCATGAAGCAAAAACAAAAGTCGTTCAGGTATTTACAGTAAATGTATTCAGGAACAACCATACAAAAGTACACTCTAGCTGTATGTACACACAGATTAATGTAGAATCAATTGATCAGAATCCGGTTAGATGTCCCTTTATTTATTTTTTTAAATATGTTTGGCATTTATAAGAACTATAATGTCAATTCAGCCACGACTCGATTAATGCGTTTTGATATCAATTTGATTTTAATTGAGTGGCATACTAATTCCTGGAGGAGAGTCCTAAACACAGTGCAGGTCAGACAGGTGAGTCTAGAACGAGTTACAGATCAAGAAAATTTTTTGTCCCCTGAGCACACAAACAAGTTCTCTCTCACACACACACACACACACACACACACGTGGTCTTACCCAGTAAGCAGAGTGTATGGCTTCCCTCCAGGCACACACAGATGTCCAAACACTGCTCTTCCCAACTCAAGAACAAGATAAACTTCCTCATGAGATCATGAGTCTGGATAGTGACCATACACTGCACACAGAGAACACACACACACACAGGTCATTTTCTATAATGGCCAAAAACCCTACCAATCCAGAAACACACATGTCCTTCTGCTGGCTTTTAATGAGGACTGATGGTGATGTGTAACTGTGTGAACATTCACCTTTGCTGATATTCTTTATTAAGCTCAGGAATGTGTGGAAGAGTGAGTAAGAAAAAGAGAGTGAGAAAGAGAGAGAGAGAGAGAGAGAGAGTAAGAAAAAGAGAGTGAGAAAGAGAGAGGAAGAAAATATATGTGCATACGTGTGTTTGTATTGCAAAAGAGTATGTGTGTGTGTGTGTTACTGAGGTTGAGGTTAAGGTTAGGGGGAGTGTGTGTGTGTGTGTGTTACTGAGGTTGAGGTTAAGGTTAGGGGGAGTGTGTGTGTGTGTGTGTGTTACTGAGGTTGAGGTTAAGGTTAGGGGGAGTGAGTGTGTGTGTGTGTGTGTGTGTGTGTGTTACTGAGGTTAAGGTCAGGGTTAGGGGGAGAGTGTGTGTGTGTGTGTGTTACTGAGGTTACGGTTAGCATTAATTAGCTACAGCTATCATTATGTCACTGGAAGTCCTCACAAGTATAGTAGTACAAATGTGTGTGTGTGTGTATGTGTGTGTTCTTACGTCTGGAGTGAGTGTGTTGAGATGGGAGATGACAGCAGGGACGGACATGATGTGGATAAGGAAAGACCTCAGCAAGTTGTCGGAGAAATGTGCTGCTATGACGGGTCTGTAACACACACATACACACACGCAAATGCAACATTATCAGCAAATAACACACACACGCACACACACACACACACACACACACTGCTGAGTCACTGCTGCAAGCCTAATGCGACTGTTTTTTTGTTTTTCCCCATAAAATAAAAATACAGCAGCACATCTCTGATTGGCCAGGAAGACATGGTTTCCACGGTAACTGACCTGAGTGACAGTGTGAAAATGGCCGTGAGCGTGCCTTTGGAGAGGGAGGGCCTGGACCGCGCCAGTCCGTTGGTTAACAAGATCTACACGGGAAGTGGAAGAGTGACACACTAATTCAATAATTAGAACGTCGCGGCGTTAACAGAGGAAGCGTGTGAGGCTGAACTCTTTATAACGTTCTACCTGCAGGACGGAGTAGAAGCCCTTCTGGTTGAGGTGGCCCATGATGTTCTCGCATATCCTGTGTAACGCGGGCTTCAGGGCCTCTCCTTCGGACAGAAAACACGTCATTAGAACCTGACCTTTAGCTGATATGCTGTGTGATGGAGAAGGAAAAACACTACACAACTTTAATTCAGATGTACACAACACACACACACACAGCACTGACCTTTCCCTCGCACTATTTTCCACGTGGACGTGTCGGTGAAGGTGACGAGCATCGTCAGATAGAGCGTCACTAATTTGTTGTCCTGCAGGATGTCGGGCTACAGACGGAGAGAGAGAGAGAGAGAGAACCAGACGGAAGAATACGCTCCTATTATTATAAATAAAGAGTGATCATTATATTATTATTATTATTATTATTTATTGGTGAATCAGTGGGAAATCAGACTGAAGCACAGACTGAACATGACGTGGCTCTGATTCCCGGCTGCATTTTCAGTCATCATTTATAAAATAAACACCTTGAGTTTCTTCAGGAACTCGCAGGAGAGCCAGAGCACGTCTTTGACCTGCTTGAGCCAGAGGATGGTGAGGTCTTTAGAAAGCGCCAGAGAGACGTACCACACCTACGAAAGAGCAATCGCAACACGAAAACCTGTCACCACGCCGCCACAATGAGGTTTACGCCTCAACCGATCGTGAACTTATTCTCCAGATACGTACTTTAGGCTCATTTTCGGCGTCCATGCTGCTCAGAATAGTTCGACAGAGTTTCTCAAACCTCTGCAGAATGAAGCAAAGACACGATAAAAAAATAATAATAAATAAATAAAAACTCCAAGAAGATTTTTCATGAAGAGACCGGACGTTCACCTCGATTTCGGTTTCCCGCGAGGATTTCTCACACAGCTAAACAATAAAATCCGTCTCATTTAAATAATCTATTCTAACATAATCCACTGAGGAAACTGCATCAGTGTTTAATACCTTTAAAAATAAAACCAGGAGTTTTATACAGGACGTCATTTTATAATATCACTCCATCGTGTGCTGGCACTTACCAACTTATCCTCCTTGTCGAACACGAACAATAGTTTTCTCGCGATTTTAAAGATGGATAGCGCGTTTCTTTTCGTGGTTTCCACCGCAAAAAAGTCATCCACCTCTTTCCTGAAAAAAAGCAGAGGATTTAAATATTCCCACACAAACACGGCGGAATCATTTTTATTAGACGGTGAATTATGGGCTCGCAAAAGGACATAAACTCCAGCCTGTAGAGCTTTAAGACAGAAGCCACAATGACACTGAAACTGAAACGAATAGAAAATGAATACTCTTGAAGATTTGTGATGCAGACAGTAACACAGACACGCGTAGGTGTTGACACTCGCTCACCTGATGTCTCTCTGCAGTCTGCAGCGGCACACGAACCTGCGCACCAGCGCCTGGATCTGTGTGGCCGCTCGCTCTCGCTCCTTCTGCCCCTTCCTCTCCTCCCGCGCCAGCCGCGCCTTGTCCAGGAACTCCAACTTGGACGTCTGCGTGGCGCCGAACATCTTTCACCTCGGGCGCCTGCTCCAGGGGTCAGGGGTCGAAGGTCAAGGTCAGGACTTGTGACTCGAGGGTGATAACTTTAACTGCTCGCTGGTTCAGCGTAAGGTTCAAGGCGTGGCTTCATGTTGCGTAGTTTAACTGTTACAGTGCAAAACGAGTTGGAATTCTAATGAAATGAGTGAAAGTGATTTGGTTGCATTTGATATGAATGAAAATGGCAGTAAAGCGCATTTTAAGGTTCACTCTCGTCTCGCCAAAAAGCATCGCGGCACAAAGATCATTGTTAAATGGTAGAGCGAGCATCGCCTTGAACGCTCTCTCTGTCTCTCTCTCTCTCTCTCTCTCTCGCAGATATGATGATGTTAACGTTACGATCTTGTTGTTTTATGAATTGCCAGCGAGTTAGTGAGACTCGTGTTCGTGTTTTTTGGGCGAGTAAAAGGTGCTGTGCGTTACCTTTCCTCCCCGTAGTCGTCCTCGGTGTTGGCTCTTGCTTTTAAAGCTCACACGCAGTCCACCGCATGTCCACTTCTTCATTAGCCGACATATCCGCATCCATTAGGACAGAAACCCCATCAAACTCCTTTCCACACCCGGACCGGAGACGAACCTGCGGTTTTTCTGTATGAGGCAAGAAATAAACAGAGCGTCATTAAACCATCACTCAATCAATCAATCAACCAACCAATCAATCAATAACCCACTAAACATAATCCGACAGCAAAACACCCGAAACCTCCCAGCTTTCTAAAGTGCACGACGTTTTCTTGGGGATTTGACCTTGTTAATGTTAGAGAACATTTCTTTAGAAGCACAATCTAGTCCTGCTGTGTCAGTAAAGCAATACTCCATCAACAGCTCTGAATATAAACTCACCAGAGCGACTGACCTGGTCTTTACGGTTATTAACCTGTTATAAACCAGTTATAAACCCGTTATAAACATGTTATAAACCATGAACAAGTCAATAACGCTCTTTAGCGTTGTGCATTATTGTCATTAGCTACCGGCTAACAACATCAGAGCTGCTTTATGAATTCGCTTTCAATAAAATAGCTGTGACTTGCATTAAGTGACATAAAGAAGCCGTAAAGCCGAATTCCCGCTGCGGATGAAACATCTTCTAATAAACTGTAAACAACAACAAACACGCTAAGCGCTGTTAGCCAGCTAGCTTCGCTACATTCCCTTTTCTCTTTTCTTTTTTAAAGCCAGCGGATAAAATAATGTTGTCACGCATCGGAACCCCGAGATAACAAGCCAGTGAATTAGATTTACCCCGTGGTGAAGCGGAGGGTCGCCGCGCCGCTGCTGTTAGAAATGTAAACAGTGCAGAGGGTCTTTCCCAAAAACTGCTGCTAGTAAGCTTTATTTGTTTCCCACTCCATTTCCGACAAGCCCCGCCTCCTGCACGAGGACAGGCTGGTAGTCTGGGGCGATGATTGGACCGTGAAACTGTCCATTCGTGAAGTAATGGAACGAAGGAACGAATAGCCAATCGTCTTCAGGAGGCGGGATGATTACTAGCCAATCCTAGCGCAGAAGACGACCTTCGCCGCAAAAGGGTTAGGGAAAAAAACTCTTCATGTAGTAATCCTTCCACTGGTGCACCCGACACAATCGTCCGGGTAGAAACCAGTCATTTTAAATAAACGTCAAACGGCGGAACAGATTTACAGCATATAAGATAACCCATAACCTTCTGCTGCATTTATCAAACCCGTTACACACACGCAGGTTCCAGGAAACAGACGCCAGTGTAATCGACCAGAACATAATAATAATAATAATAATAATAATTTAAATATCAGTAGTAATCCACGCATACATTCATGATGTTTAATAAAACAAAACCAGGTGCAGCACATAAAATCTTCCGGGTAGAAACAGGTCAGTTTACTGTAGTTAATAGAAACGATCATTATTCCATTAAAGCTAAACGTAGTCCATTAATGAACTGTAAATAACTTCATTAAACTGTGGAGTGAACTGTACAGAGCTAACGATATGAGCTGTTAGTTTATAAACTTCTTCATTAAACTGGAACTAGAAACCGCTGCGAGCGAATTTGAGAGTGTAACTTATCAGCCAATCAGCGCGCAGAAGGCCGCTCATGTCGGAATACGGGTAGGAGAAAAACGTTGCTAGCTGAACCCGTCACGGTGCATCACACAAACTCCTCCGGGTAGAAACGTGTACTTTTAACACACGTCTAAACGGCCTCCGTGTGTAAAGCTTGTAAAAGCCTGTTTGTGCCCCGTGAAGGTTTTAAAATTAAACCAAAACCCACGTTTTAATGTAATATTATTATTATATTAGTGTAAAATAAATGCAGTTCCTGACTATTAATTCATTCCTTTATTGAAAAAATTATTAATTTGCGTAGGATTATTTATAAACTAAACTAACAGCTCATATCGTTAACTATTCTGACCTGTTTCTACACGGAGGATTTAGTGCGGTGCACCAGTGAAGGATAACCGGAAGCCTGGAACTAGAAACCGCTGCGCGCGAACATCTGAGTGTAACTTATCAGCCAATCAGAGCGCAGAAGGCCGCTCATGTCGGAATACGGGTGGGGAAAATCCACTGCTAGCTGAAGCCGTCACGGTGCATCACACAAAACATTCCGGGTAGAAACAGGTCTATTTTTAACGGAGGCCGTAAAGACAACTGCTTGTAAAACTACGAAGGTTTAAGAGTCAAAATTTTATGAATTTAATGATTTAATTTGATATCAGAGCATAAATAAGTAGAATTACTAACTATTCTCTTATTCTATTTAAAGGATTTCGGAATGGAAAAACGCTTTTTATAGTAAGCCTTCAGCGGTGTCTCTGACAAAATGTTCCGGGTAGAAACTGGTCTGTTTAAAATAAACGTCCGCTTGTAAACAGCTGAATATTCGGATCAGTACTACATTATAATACATACAGAAAATAAAAAGTTCCTGTCTCTGTTCCTGTGCCACTGCAGAAACAGAGGAGACAGAGAGAGTAATAAAAGACCTGCTGCTTAGAATCCAGGATACTAACCAGTAAAAGTAAAATAAAATATCTTTGTCATTGAATTTTCTTAATCATCTTGATATTTTAGGCTCATAGTTAATATAAAAACAGAAACAGGAAGAAGAAAAGGTTTGCGGTGCCGTACTAACATGTTTACCCTGACGGTCTCCATCAGTTTCACACACGTCCAGATCTCGGGCTCATGTCAGTCTGATGACGTCGCAGGTGTGAATCACACCCAGCACTTTTCCCATGTTTAAGTGTCAGAGCTGTGCACATGGAGTTCATCGAGTCGATGGACGCTTTCAGCTTTCTCCAGGCTCTAAGATGCTTCTTCTCCCTCCATGGAGCCGTGAAGTCGATGTGTTTAAACTGCAGCACTTCTTCTTCAGAGGGGACTGGAAAGAGCTCAGAAGATTCCAGTGGGTCAGGGTTCCTCACAGGGGTCTACATGGATTTATAACCCTCATCATTCTTCTTAAATCATGTGCGGTCACTAACCAGCCCTGCCTCATGTCACTCATGAGGAACTTTCAGAGCTTTTTTTAAATCAGTTTATCAGCTCAATACAAATGATTAGCTTAGCTAGGAAATGTGGCTTTATAAGGAAAAAGCTGAGTTCAATAATCTCTGCGTTATCCTGGACGCTGACCTGAGTTTTAAATCTCACATTAATAACGTCACTAAAACGGCCTTCTTTGACCTCAGGAACATTGCCAGAGTTCGGCTTGGTCTAAACCTGTAAGATGCTGAGACACTGAGTCACGCTTTTGGGTTTTTCACATCAGCTAATGTAATGTCATGTTCATGTCCTCGTCTGATCCTCCACCATGTCATCAGTTTACTTCACTTTCTTCACCAGCGAAACACAAAAACAGCTCCAGCAATCCCTATTTTCCTTTTACTGTAGAATCTACACTAGAGTTTTAATCTAATTAGGCACGTCAATAACCCTAATAACAGAACATCTCCTCCCTCATCATCATCACTCAGTCTGTGTCATTTTCTTCATTAGTATAAACTGAAGTGTATGTTATATTTTACATTAAACTCCTTCTAGACGTCTGAGCCATTAGAGCTTTAAAACACTTCTTTTAGTTATTATTAGTTCTGGCATGTGAAGCTCTGTGTATAAAATGTAGTAACTGGTAACTTTATTTTACTATTTTAACTAAAAGAAAGCTCAAATCACTCTCTATGTGTTTACTCTTCAGGCCAGATTTCTTCATCAATGTGTGTGTGTGTGTGTGTTAATATTAGTGTAGTGTATTAAACCCAAACAGGAGTCAGTCTGAAGCGTCTCTATTCAGCAGAATCATTTTCATGTCCTCGTCTGATCCTCCACCACTTTAACACTTTAACTGAAATAATAAGTGCATTTGAACACAACACTATAACACTGTTCTTATAGAGGCCTTTTCTGAAGGAGTCTCTCTGTTTCATGAATGTAAAGGTGATGATAAATCTCTCCCATGTTCCTTCAGCTTTATAACCCAGCAGCAGACGTGTCAGTCATTAAACTCTGTAGCAGAATCAGAGTGAAGCTTTAACAGCAGGCCTGTGCTGATGTTGGGGAGAGTTTGATTCTGCAGGAGCTGAATGATGAGATCTTTAATGAACACAAACAACCTGCAGTGACTTTAAACCTTTTTAATGAAGGACACATGTTCTGATTTATTCTCAGTGAGCTCCATAAGTTAGGCACATGAGACATTTGGGATAATGGATCTGATAGTAGTCTTTCTTCAAGATCAATAAAACAAACAGAGTTTAAAAAATTCTTGATTTTGAAATGAGCATTCAAATTTCAATTAATATAATCACAAAGAGAAACAGAAAAAGAGAGCGTATACTGTAGTCTGTTTCAGTGGGACTGCATTATACATTATATTATAATGGCGTTTAAACAATCAATTGTTATTCAATTCATTGTGTATTAAAAATTATATGTATTATTAACACGTTGTTTAGTTGAAATAGGTATGAAATTTTCAATAATCTAGTCTAAAACCCTTCTTCCTCTACCTGATATTTTTACTTTCGGTATCAACCTTCACTCATCAGTTCTCCTCAGTAACTGATGACGCCACATGAATCCTGAATTCTGATTGGTCCGATTTCTGCTCCATGTAAAATCCCCTCCTGGTTACAGACTGGTTACACGACGAGGAGCACGAGGAAGCACTTTATTATCCCCATTACAGACTTTTACTAAAAGATTGAAGCTGTAAATGAATGATTTCGCTTTGTTTTGAATGTTATTTGGCTAAAGTTCTCTGTGAGAGATGAAGATGGCGCGCGGTATCGCTCTAATGAAAGCGCTGCTTTTTCTCACATTTTCTGTTTCTTCTTCATCAGCAGGTGAGTTCAGTAACATTCACAGTTTTATATTTATTACATAGTGTTTACAGGTGAGTTCAGTAACATTCACTGTTTTATATTTATTACATAGTATTTACAGGTGAGTTCAGTAACATTCACAGTTTTACATTTATTACATAGTATTTATAGGTGAATAAAGTACTGAAGTGTGACATGAAGGGTATGATAAGGGGAGAAAAATCAACAAAACGCAGAATTAATTTAAATTTAAATGTAAAATTAAATAAATGTACACAGAAGTAAATCCAGGAATATTTCTGCATTTATATTGATTTATTTTTTTCCTCATTGCTAATCTTTTATTTCTTCGCTTGCTCTTTGATATCTGTATTTGTTTATTTCTAGTTTTTTGTTATTCATTAGTCTCAGTATTTATTCACGTATTTGTTTATTTATTTCCTGTCTTTATGATAATGAGGGGGCTGCCAATCAAAAATGTCACAGTGTCTCTTTATAAGCATTGGTTGATCGATATCAGACTCTGAAGATCAGAGCTTTGCTCTTCGTACGTCTCTAAACAAATCCATGATGAGATGACACATGCCTTATTTACTAATCATAATAATCCTAAACGGATTCATTCAGTTCCTCAAACGCACCTAACAAACTGGATTAGTATCGCCGAATAGAGTTGTCTGAGATAAATGCTTGTTACTGTGTTGATTGGAAAGGGTGGATATATATACAGTGTATGTATGTGTGTATATATATATATATATATATATATATATATATATTGAGATTGGAAACCATGATCAGGATAATGAGATCAGTACGGAGTCGTGTACAAAATGGAGTAAAAAGTGCACAGTTTAGTTTAATGTGGCCACCAGATAACAAATCGACGACACAAAATCATAATGTCTGCGCACAATTTACTTTATTCGTGCTCAATTAGCTATTTCAGTTGTCAAATTAATAAAATTGTTTTCTTTACGCAAGAGCATTAATTAACCAAAAACGTGGGCTCAGTTTTATTAATTCGAGAACTCACAACAAGTTTGACAACAGCTTCGAAGAACGGAAAAATCCAGGATGAGGTCAAATCATCATCATTCCAATCCAGCTAACTCAGTAATGCACGTATGAAGAACAGGGTCCGGGAGTGTTAAACTCAGGTCCTGGAGGGTCTCCGTGACCCACACAGATCTGTGTTTTTCCTCTTCTAACACCCCAAAGACCCCCAGAACCCATGTGGACATGTTTTGCTCCATCACCAGCTACTTTAGTGCACTAACGGCTGCTTACAGGCATCAGATAGCCGGTTTCATTTACAGTTTAATCTACAGTGGAATTTAATTGTTCCTCTGGTCAGCATTTCACGTTAATGAACTTGGTCTGGACTTGTGATTGATGTGGCACTAAAACTACAAAAAAAACATCAAATTATCTTCAACCAAAGTTAAACAATGTACAATATTCTTATCATTTTTTATCACGTCTCATCTCTGACCTTGATTGCGGTGCTTTAATATAAAACATGCAAAAAACTCTCATTATCATACAGAGAAATACAGAAATAAACATGTACATAAATAAATAAAGGAATAAAAAATAATACAAGGAATAAATAATGAAATGAAAAAATATAGAAAGGGTAAATAGTACATTTTTCCAGTGATCCACTGTGAAAAGCTTGTATGTCTTAGCCCATGCCAAGCGTTTGGCCTTGTTTCCCTTCCTGAGAAGTGGTTTAGAGACTGCTACTCGTCCTT
>JAOUQW010030930.1:0-21520 GCA_028565825.1 Olivaichthys viedmensis | reverse complement strand
TAAACTGTGCTGCCTTCACTCGCGCGCTGTAAACTGTGCTGCCTTCACTCGCGCGCTGTAAACTGTGCTGCCTTCACTCGCGCGCTGTAAACTGTGCTGCCTTCACACACACTGTAAACTGTGCTGCCTTCACTCGCGCGCTGTAAACTGTGCTGCCTTCACACACGCGCTGTAAACTGTGCTGCCTTCACACGCGCTGTAAACTGTGCTGCCTTCACACGCGCTGTAAACTGTGCTGCCTTCACACACACTGTAAACTGTGCTGCCTTCACACGTGCGCTGTAAACTGTGCTGCCTTCACACACGCGAGCTGTAAACTGTGATGCCTTGGCGCGCGCAGGTTCATTCTCCTGTTCACCAATGGCGCAGATCCGATCTGTTTTAGGTATCTTCCTAACATGTACATAATGCATCGAAACAGTTACAGATGTCTGTGGCGTAAGCAGTGTCTCCTAAAAGTAGGTAGCAGCGCCCTAACCACTGAGCCACCACTGCCCTATGGCATGGAGAAAGGGTAAAGGTCATTAACAAGTCGGAAACTCAGGTGTAAAATATTATTTTCCGAAACTCCCACTTGTAATTACGGGAAGAGACGTTGGCGTGCAACGTTTAGGTCGAGAACTCGTATTTACCACAATTCTGAAAGCACATGAAGGCAGCATTAGTGCATAATAAGAACAAAAAAAAGAAAGTGATCTAGTATCAGATTTGCTCATAGACTCTTGAAACAGATTGTTTTACCGGATTGTTGATCGTATTTTATTGTGAAACATTGTTTTTTATTTTGTGACTGAAGGTACGGGAACAAGAGCGATACATTGCGCTCCAGGTGCGCCGCGCAGTGCAGGGGAGGAAAGAGAGAGAGCTCCAGAGTCTTGCCGCAACGCTACAGGATGAATGGCAGAAGCAGAGAGGAGAAAGAATTCAAACCCTGGAAAAACTCTTCAAGGAAAAGCTCAGAGATGTGGGTCAAGGTCACCGCAATGCGGAGCAAAACGTGAGTGAAAGAGCATTGCCTTCCAGTGGTCTTAACGTTTGGTAAAACTCACCTATTTTACCAGAGTAAGAACATCTGTTAAAACAGTACAACATTAAAGGAACACTTATTTTTTTTAACCTAATCTCCACCTGTAGCGTATGTATGTTTACCATGGACAAGAATTTCAACACAATTTTTTTTTCTTGTACAGAGGGGAAAAAACCTTGCAAAACCGGTTTACTCAAAACACACTATGCCCGCGTAGTTACTGCCAATGTATAAGCTAGCTAGATAGTCTAGCAGCCTTCTGTTACGTTATTTAACTTTACTTTGTACTGTGCAAAAGTCACCCTTTGGTTTATTCAGTTTTCAATCAAATGGCCATTCAGTATTTATTTTTCAGTTTATTTGGTGGTAAACAATAATGATGGGGAAGATATACAGTACATTCATTTCCATTTTAAGCTAAACAGCCGTGCAGTAACACATTATTACCTTTTTGGTGTTGGACAATAATCCTGTAAATGTGAATTTAATCTACAATTAACACAGAAGCCTCCAACACTAAAGTATAAAGTATAACAGTTTTATCACTTATTTATGCAAATGAACTCCACTCGCATGAAACAGCTGTAATGTACTGGTTTGATGGAATTGGATGAACGGAATTAGCGGCAGCGTGAAACAAAAATTCAATAATACAATTTAAATATTTACAGATTTCATACTGTACTTAGTGTTGAAGTCTTTTTGTGTGATTTTACTGTTTAATACATTTTCCCATCATTATTGTTTACCACCTAATCATTAACAATAAGTGCTGAATGGCCATTTGATTGAAAACTGAATAAACAAAAGGGTGCTCTCTGATTTTTGCACAGTACTGTACTGTGTAGATTTTCGTTGATGTTGCCATACTGGGCATATTTGTTGGCAAAGAAACGTAATAACCACGATTTATATTTCTTAAAATTGACGCAAGTGTGTAACTGCTTCTTTGGAACTAAATCACACACTCACACCGCTGCTTTTTGTGTAGGATCTATGTTTTCTTGAACAGCACGCTTGCATATGCACATTTCCTGAAGGGAGGGTTTGGAATCTTTAGTTGTTTGTTTTTGGCGTTTAACTAGGTCTCGCTACTGCCAAAAATGGCACAGGACAGCTTTAAAGTGTGTTGTTAATGTGTGTGTATGTGTGTGCAGGAGCCGAATTGGGATGCCCTGGCTCTGAAAAGGGAAGAGAACGAGGCGCGAGCAGCAGAGAGGCATCAGAAGGCTCTCCGAGACCTCATCTCCCAAAGACGGGCTGAAGTGGAGCAGCGTAATCGGTCAGAACACACACAGATATTCATGTCGACGTATCACTGTTTGAGCTGGATTAATTTGACCAGAGGAAGTTCGTTAGTGTCATTTGTAAAGCGGCCGTAAGTCATTAATTTTCAGTGAGGGCTGGAGATTTCCTCCAACAAGAGGGTGGGGCAAGCGACGCTAAAAAGTTGAGAGGAGTTTAACTTTATGCAAATAAGCGACGCGATGTGCTGACTGCCAATGGGAGTGAGGGGTGGTGGTACGGTTCTTTTTTCCCCCACTGTGAAACATTATCTGTGTTTTTTGGTTCCACATATTCGTTTCTACTCGCAGCTCCTGAAGCAGCCAGTGATATTCACCATGCTGCTTCAGGCTTGAAGTGTTTAATTTACCCAAAATAGAACAGCGCTGGTGTTTTTGCCGTTTTGTTTGGGTACAGAAAACACTTCAAGCCTCTCAACTAGGTGGCAGAAATTGCAAAGAGCAATTAGGCTCATTCTGACACTAGTAGATGCACTTTAGTAAGCACTGCATGGATGCAATTTATACACAAGCGTTTATTTCCTTCCAGAATTTTTATTTAAATTTTTTAGCTGAAATTCATCTGACTTCTGGTCAAATGGGTAGTTTTGCATACATTCTCTCATTAGCCATATCACACTAGCCAGGCGCTACTAGAGAAACCATGGCAACCAGCAGTAGTTGCCATGAAGATAGTAGTACCCACTAGCGACCAGCGTAGAGCGATTTGAGCGACGCAAGACAAAAAAACAGAGTAAAGGATTTAAATGGGTAAATCGGCACGATAAATTATCTGTATAATTTACCACATATAGCTCGGATTGACACGTCGTAGTCCAGCGGTACGCGACAGGCGTGACACTCATTAACAATAACAACACGCTGTATGGGCGTGTCTATTACTACCGTAAGAACAATACGAACAAGACTGTTCTTACTAAGTGAGCTCGCTGTTCAGCACAGAAGGTAATTGACTTTTCAGACTTGTAAGAACTACCGACATTGCTGATTCGTAGTGGATTAAAATCACTGATATCTCAAATTAAAAACAAATTTAGCTCAAATAGGGCTTCATACACAGTTGGATGCCTTTATATGCATGTAGCAGAGCTGCAAGGTTAACAATTAAAAGTTTGCTTTGGTAGTAAGAGTGCAAGAAGAGTTTCTAATCATGTGACCAAGGTCGTTAATGATACAACGAATGGTAATGGAAGAAGAATCAAATAATGATTATTCATTAACCTAAAGTATAATCATTACTGGGATGCCCGGGCTCTAAAAAGGGAAGAGAATGAGGCGCGAGCATTTTCGAATGTCCCATTCTCCGTCTTGACAATGACTCAATCGCATATAACGTCCAAGCCGATTTTCCTTTTCTCTTTTTCACCCATTCACATATACGCACCAAGCCATTTTTTTTCTTTTTTCTTTTTTCTTTTTCCATCTCTGAAATGACCCACTGATTATGGTTGAGGTTAGCAAGCCATTTTTCTACACATGAGAGATAAGAACTGCAGCGCACTGTGATTTGTGTTCTAATGATGAAGTTCACATGGTAAATAAGGGCACATAACACCAGATGTTGTTATATTTCTCATAACAGACACATTGAAGCTCGGAAGAAGGCTCTGATGGTGGAGAAGGAGAGAGCAGCAAAAATCGCCAGCCTTCCTTACTCTGCCTCTGACCCCATAGAGGTACAACTTTGCTTTAGAACAATCCTCTCTCTGTCTGTAACCTCATAGAAGTACAACTCTCCCTTAAAACACTCCTCCTGCTCCTAACCACAGACAGGTACAGCTCTCTTACAGAACAGTTTATCAGATTACAGATTACTCTTTTTTCACGAAATGAGTTTCAAAAGCACTGTAATATTTATATAATAAGATGCTCCGAGCTACAAAACTACAGCAGAAGTTTATTTGCTTCTGTGATTGCTTGCTCCAGAAGCTTTGGTTTGAAATGACAGTAAGTCTTGGGGTTGACGACTTTCATTTAAAGAGACAGTTTGGCCAAAAATTAAATGTGCACAAATTTTCCTCTTACCCCAAAATTAGTCATCAAAAAGCTTAACTAGCAGTTATAAACTTCACTTCTTTGTTAGCTGCATTAGCAAAATCCATACGCCAAAAATGTCTATGTGTATATATGTATGTGTGTGTGTGTGTGTGCGCATATATATATATTCATTTTTGGGAAACTATTTCGTTGGATGAAAGTTTGTTGTCATTTATCGTCCCTTTCCTCTCTCTCTCTCTCTCTCTCTCTCTCTCTCAGAGTGTTGGGATTCAGACTCCACTACCACCCAAGATGGCCAACATGGAACATTATTCCATCACACACTACCACATACCAGAGACAGCGGTGGACAGAGAAACGGATATTGAGCAGGTACACACACATTTCTGTATTTCTATAATTGTGAGGACCAAGAGTTGACAAACAAAATCCTTTTGTGCAGACAATTTGTTCTTAATAGCATATAAATACACACACACTTGCTAGGCTTGAATCAGTTTTCCCATATTCCCATCATAATACAGGTTACACTGGTAATGTCAAGGTCTGGGGTTTCTTCCCATGCTGTTATAACATCCTGTGAAAAACAATTGGGTGCAGCATAGTGGATGTTCATAGTTTCATTATAGTCTTCATACTCCTGTAATAATCTGCGTTCAACAGAGTGCTAGAGGAAACAAAACATATTATAACAAACCGCCTTCATTATAGGTTTAACCAAATGTAAGACAAGACATTATCTTTAGATTCTTTTCAGAATGCAGCATTTTTTCTGCAAAAAAAACAAGCGTGTCCACTTCCTATGGGAGCATTGCAAGATTCCATGCTGCGTCAATCTGTTGTGCAGATGCTTCCCTGATCTTTTTTATTCTTTTTTTGCTGACCATACACATGGCTAAGGGTTTGTATTCCTGCAGCAAGACGCTAAGGAGGCAGCAGCATTGGAGGCCCAGCGGTTGGAGGAGCTGGAGAGAGAGGAAGCCCGTGATAGGCAGGAGCAACTTGAGAAGGCGCGACTTAGAGGAGACCACGCCCTTCGGAAGGAAAAAGGCATACAGGTGATCTAATTAAATAGTGATGTATCCCTGAAAGTCAATATTAATTAAGTGGACACCGAGTCATATCAAATCTCCTGTTTTCAAGTATACTTCTACTGTCCTTAATTAAAATGAACAGCTAAAACATGCTAATGTGTTTGAATGTGTGTGTGTGTGTGTGTGTGTGTGTGTGTGTGTGTATGTGTATCGGGAAGGACCACGCAAGGTTGCTGTGCGAGTTGCAGCGATTGCAGCAGGCTGATCTGCAGCGGCGCAGGCACGTGGTGAATAGCATGCCAGCGCAAATCTTCCAACCGCTCTACAGACATGATGATCTGAGAGCCGAGCAGCAGAGAGAGCTGGAGATTGCCTTTCAGGACTTGTGCACTGAAGACAGAGGTAGAGACTCCTTTTTAGGACCTGTATACTGAAGACAGAGTTCACACAACTCCCCTTTGCGTTTCGATTTGAAACCCACGTTCCATTTTCATGTTTGCTTGCATTGCATTCATTACGTTATTGCAGAACCGATTAATACAGGCTAACAGGGGTCTATGTCCTGAATGTCGTAGATAGAGTGGGAACTCATCTCTCTCAATCGTGTTGCACTAGTCTTAGCATTAGACTTTCATTTCTCTCTGTAAGAATGTGTAGCATGTAGCGCACAAGCTAAGCTGTGCAGGCAAAGTGTAGGTAATAAGTAGATTTTGATCCACTGACGCAGATCCTCAGACGAATTATTTAACTGATGGTTTGGTCTTTTCCAGAAGTCAGAGGTGACTTGGTACTTCATCCTCCTCCTGTTCCGTCTGCTAAATGTGACAGCGGACCTGAATGTGACCTGGACCTGGATGTGACCCTTGACCCCAAGGAGACACCATGTGAGGAGGCAGAGGCAGTAGAGGAACCTGTTGCTTCTCCAACCCAGTCTACAGGTGAGGAAAATGAAATTAGCTATGTGACCGAGATGCTTTCTATTATTTATAGTGCAGTCTAGCTTTGCATGTGCAAAACTGATTGTCTGAGAACGCAAATTGTTTTTATAGCGCCCTCAGTGCCCGTAGAGGGCACAGGAAGGCTGGCTCTGCGGAGGCTGCTGGAACGCATCAGGACTCAGAGAGATCAGTGGAGCAGGAAAGAGCCTGCAGAAGGGCAAGCAAGGGTTGGAATGGAAAACGCCAGCATTGAACATGGATCTCTAAGCAACCTGGAATGGCAGCAAGGTTCTAGCCTGGAAGAGGGCACAGCTGACACATTAATGGCTGAAAATAGTTAGTCTGCTTGTTATATTTCATTTCAGCTGTGTCTTTGTCGCTCTTTGTCTGTGGCTTAGTCGTGTAAACTTGTGTTACCAAGTTGTTAGGAAATCTAGGTTGGTCTTTTCTTCTTTTCTCAGGTTCCAAGGTGAGTAAGGACTCCATTGTGGCTGGATCCATGCTGCAGCCAGAGGAGCAGTTTACAGAAATGGACAAGAGAGTAAGGGTGAGTAAGAGGGGAGAGCGTGTGCCAGCTGCACTGTGTACACGTGTTCTATTTGAATGATCTTTCAGATTTTTCCTCTTGGTTTAGTTCATATGTTCAACTCCTCTCTTGTCCAGGAGGAGGCGCTGTTGAGGCAGGAACAGTTACAGGAGCTGGAGGAGAAACGGCGTATTTTGGAGCTTCAGCTGGAGGAGGCACAACTGTACAGGCAGAGGCTACAGGATACCTTACAAGGGCCTTCTGGGATGTGTAGTTTACAGGAAGTGCCAACACAACCACAGGAAGTGGTCCCTGAACCTACACCTGAGGTGGGTCTTCAGGCTGGGGTTGTAGGGCGTGTGGTAACCATGCAGTTTGTCTATTGATGCTGGTTTCATTGTACTGTTCATACCGGTAGCACATTTTTGCCAAATGCATCATAAAGCACTTTGAGATTTTGAACTCAAAATGAAAAGTGCTACATTAATAATATTAATATTATTATTATTAATCTATAAACTAGTAAAGGTGCTTAGTTGGCATGACTTATTGTAAACTAATTTCATAACCAACACCTATATAGCAAATGCTATGGTGTGTTAAAAAATTCTTTGCCCATAAACCTGAATTTCTTGGCTACGTTTTTCACCCATGTGGTTGGGTTTGACTGTAAACTAACAATAACAACAGAATAACGTTTTCTCATGGGTCCAGTCATACATTTTGTGAGGTTGCAGGTAAAGGCAGGCATCATTTAATGACCATTATCTGATAATATTTTGTATAATTTTGATAACATCAAAGTATTGTTGTTTACTATTGTCCACTACAAGGACATAATGTGCAACAGTCTACGTTTCTATATAAAATGTTATATTTTATAAGTAATCAAATTTAATCTTAGTCCTTGCTTCAATTTGTACAAATATGACGCCTTTGTGAAATCAAATTCACTAGAAACCGAACATGAATTCATGGTGCTTGAAAGAAAATACCAAATGTGAAATTTGGATGTTATTGAAAACTTCCACAGAGAATCTTGGATATTTTAATATATTGGGTCTGAATTCACCTCGTTGAAATTTGGGTCGTAGAAGATTCAGGTTCATAAATGCCGACTGGATGTATGAACTCAATCCTAGCCAATCACAACACATCTCTGAGGTCAAAAGTCATAAGAAATCATTTCAGGGATTGGAATTTAACTTTCTTAACATCTGTTAACATTGCCAAAACATCTTAAAAGGTTTACTTTTCAAAAGACCATAGAAACATTTATTTTATACACTTATTTAGCAAAATACATTTTTAATGAAGATAAAATATAGAATTATGTTTTTGCTACTTGGATTTGAATTAGAATTTTTTTTTCATCCGATTTTTTTATGCTTTATATTAAAATTGTAGTTTTGAAGTTGAATTCAATCAAATAATATTTAAATTTAATCAATTTTAATATTAAAATGGCGGCACAACACATTTCAAATTCAGATACACCTTAGGAGGTCCGATAATTTCTTGACTGCTGATTGGCTCAAATGACTGAATCTGTGCTTGTTTGCTTTTTGGAAGTGCTCGCATGTAGCATAGTATAAATGTATATCTGGATTTAAAATGCATTGTGTCACCAAAATTGAATTTCAAATTTTGTAAATCAGATTATTTTAAAAGTGAATCCAAATCCAAATTATGGAATAAAAATTGTTTAATTGAATATATATCAAAACTTGATATACAATTTCAAAATAAAACCTAAAAATTCAGATTTACAAAATCCAAATCCTAGTGGCAGAAATACAATTCCATAATTAAAAATGTTTTCGCACAATGTCATGTGGCATCACAAAGCTGGTCCACTTTCTTCGCATTACTTCAAATTACTACAGATAACAGCTTGCAAACATATTACTGACACTAACTGATCCGTGATACTGACACCAAAAGCAACGGTTTGCCATTATCCCAATCAAAAACCATACATAACTACATTAAATAGTGTTGAAAAAAACATATGAGGATAACGATAGCTAGGAGATGCAAACACAAATTTTCACCAATGTGCATCTAACATCTAACTTTAAAGCAACCTATCATACGTGAAAAATCCGTTTAGACTTTTTGTCAAACAGGATGAGACTGAGTAACCTCACTGAGTAACTTCCTTGCATATGAACAAAGTGGAAAAAGTGATATTGCTGCGATTGTAAGCCGTGGCATGTTGATGGTAGCGTTCTTGGAAATTGGAGGTTTGACGGACAGATTTCTGAGATGGTGAAGGTTAATCCAAGTAATTTTGGACCATATCTATTGGTCCATTCATCATGAAACGATCACACAATGTGTAGGACGCTGAATCTTCCCAGAATTTTTACAACCTGAATTTCTATGACCTACATTTTTACAACCTTTTTAATATCAGAAACATTGGTCACTCGAGACAACGATAAAAGACTAAGTGTTGAGTATAGCCTATACAACTGTTTGCTTGCTCAAAGTGATAATCTGTGACATCTACAGATTTTCGGCTGTTTGTTTGGTCACGCTCCTTATGTCAAAATAGGGACAAGAATAGCAATAAGACGTGTTGCTTCACGAGTAGCTTAGATTTAGAACGATTAATGGTTTAATAGATGGACACTGATTTCATGATGTAAAAGATTTTGCATACGAGTTTATGGGTTTAAGTTTTTTCTTCATTACCTTATAGATTTGTAATTCAGTTTCACTGAAAAACATAAATCAATGAAATTGTTATACTGTATCCAACAGGACAAAAAGACAAATAGTCTTATTAATGTAAAGATACGGGTACTTTGGATTCGTATATGGTGTTCGGTATTCAGCCCAGTGTTTTCTGAAAGTCTGCTTCGGCTACAAATTGTTGTTTTGGTACGGAACTAATTTAGGATGCTAAATTTTTGATTAAAATGAATTTTTTAGCCTGAATTTTTTAGGATTTCAATAACAAAGAGTTGAATTCAGACTAAGTATATTTAAATATCTAAAATTTGCATTCTGGTTCTGGTGAATATGATTTAACTAGTGCTACACAGACATAAATACTGGCTGATCTGCAACAGCTGTTTTTATTATACAGTTAATTTAGATATTTTTGAAAAGCAAAAAAAAGCCCAAATATATTACGCATACAAAAGCAAAAACAAATGATACTGTTCTGTTGTAAAATTGTAAAGCCCTAGTGGTGTGTGTTTTGCTGCATCCTTTGGCTTGTGTTCGAGCTGTGTGTATTGTGTGTTTTAGTGGAAAACCTTTGCTTGTTTCTGACCAGGTGCAGATGTTGGCCCCTCTGTCAGACAGTACACACACACAGAGACTCCAGCAGTATCAGCAGAGACTCCTGAAGCAGAACCGGTTAGTATGCGTATGTGATGAGCTCTCTCCACAGGCATTGCAGTTTACATTTACAATCTGTCATCACTACGACCACTATTTTTTTTTATTACATTGATCGTATAGAGGCTATTTTTGAGGTTGACGTATATTTCGAAAAACTAAAACAAATCGAGGGTGAAGGCGGTTTACAGTACAGGCTTTTACATCTTTCAAACACGTCATTTTCAATGAAATGGATGGTTCAGATGTGAATGTTCGCATACGCTGAGGTCCATACACAACTTTTGTGTATGGACTCTCTGGACAGCAGGAAAACAAAAGCAACAGAAACACTGCGTCTTTTCGCAAGTTAAGTTCACTTTCTATTGATTACACGTTGTTTTCATATCTTCAGATGTGCTTAAAGGTAGAGCACAAAATGGGGTAATAAGGGGGATGGGGAGTCCAGTGTACTGCGGTGTACTTCAGTAATTAATGGAAAGGTAGTGAAAATCGCAGCATGGTACTCAAGAGTTCCAAAGTAACAGGACGTTTTGGACAAAAGTGGATGAAGATTGCAGTGTACTGCGGTGTACTTCAGTAATTAATGGAATACTTACTGAAGTACACCGCAGGACACTGGATTCTTCATAAGCTGTGCGTTTGTTTGTGTGTGTTTCAGACTTCATAAGAAGACTGTTGAAGACGCTTGTCGGAGCCTGGAGGAATACAAACGAACTTTGAAATTACGATATGCTGCTGTTAACATGACAGCAGCACAAACACCACTACCTTCAGTTAACGAGGAACCCATTTGCCCTTTTCCTTCTGTGGCTGATGGGGCGCACACAACTGCAATCGCACACCTTTTAAACACTGCCACTGAACGCCCCATCCCTCTTGAGACCCCATTAGTGGATATAAAGCAAAGCCACAATAATATTGCACTTGCAGAGTCTCTAAACCCTGACGATCCAACACTGATCTTTCAGCCCTCTCTGCCTAGTCCCAGCGTCGCCCTAACCACACACCCAGATACACACAGAACCCCTGTAATCTCACAACCCTACTCTCCTATGTCTGTCAGTATCGCTCACTCCGTGCCCGAGGGCGGCTTGGCTTTGGTTCCTCCACCAGGAGCCAGCTCATTATTAGACAAGAGGCCTACAGAGGGTACTTTGGAGCTTCAAGAAATTCCACTGCTTCCTCCCTCTGTGTTTCTGGAATATCTGCGAAGCAGACGATCACATGCACCCCCCACACACCTGACTCTGATCTCTCAGCAGTACTCTGAAGTGTCTCTCATGAAAAAGCCACTTGTTTTGGTTCCTGGTCAGGTCTCAAAAGACCCTGGCATTGTCCTGCAGGAGGACGCTGGGAAGAGCGACCCATGTTTGGACTCAGAAGTGAAGAGAAATCAGCAGGCCAGAGAACAGATACGAAAACAAAGAGATGCTCTGCATGCATTACTCGGAGCACAGCATGCAAAGGTAACCAGGATTAGAGAAATGCAAGGACAGAATAAAACGCTGGTTAAGATGTAGTATGTCTTGTTATAGGCTGCCATGTGTCTGAAATGGTATTTCTGCTTTTGTGTCAGGAGGAGTCAAGCTCACTTGAACAAGCCAGTGAGTTTGCTTGTATGGACGCTTCTCTGAAGGCTATTGAGAAGAGTAACAAACTGCTCCCAGTCTCTACATCGCCTAGTCAGAGCCATGCCCACACCCAGCAACCTCGAGTTGGGTCCAGTGGTGAGACTCTATGCTGGTTTATTAGTTTGACAATACATATATTTTTTTAATCGTACAGTATTTACGCACCGAGTTGCCAGTTTATTATGTACACCTATCTAGTAACGTGTTGTGCCTCCAGTTTGAGTTTGCCTGGCCTTGGATTCTTCCAGAAGCTGGATGCACTGTACAGGGCACTGAAGCAATGACAACTCATGTTCAGTGAAAAGAATGGTCTTGAAACCATTCTATGATCAAGGCTTTGTGACATGGTGCGTTATCATGGTCAGCAATAATGTTCAGGTGTGCTGTTCCATTGTTGACTTTCACATTGGGCCTTAATGTGTGCCAGGAAAACATTCCCCACTCCTTAACACTGCCACCACCGTCCTGTACAGTTGACACTAGGGATGCACAGATCCCTTTTTTTCATTTTAGATACGATACCGATATCAGAGCTCTAAATATCAGGTGATACTGATTCGAAACGTCAGAGGTTCACATGTATGATCTGAGTTGCCAGTTAACATCACACGCGTTCACAGGATAAAACACACCAGTGTAACCAATTAAGTGTTTCAGACCAATATCAGCCCTGATACCAATACTGAGTATCAAATCGATACATCCCTAGTTAACCTAGTTAACAGGATGGCTCCATGGACTCTTTACTTGATCCTTTCATCAACCTAATGCAAAAGGAACCTGGATTTATTCGCCCGGGCAAGTTTTTTTCCACTCCTTAACTGTCCAGTTTTGATGTTCCTTTGCCCACTGCAGCTGTGTTTTCTTTTTCTTCACTGACCAGTGTTTAATTCAGATGCTATATGCCTTGTTGTGACCCGTTGACTTGCCTGATTCTCATCGTTTTTCTTTTACCCCTCTGATCCACAAGCTGTTTTTGTCCGCAGCATTGCTAATCACTGGTAGCTTTTACACCATTTTGGTAAACCTTTGAAACGGGTGTGAGTGAAAAGCCCAAGACAAAGCCCGAGTCATTTAGGAGATGCTGGAACCGGCATGCCTAGCGTCATTCAACTTCTCTGTGGTCACTTGTTTTGCCCATTTTACCACTTAATTGAACACTAGCTACAGCTAGAGACGCTGGTCTGACTGGTTTATGCCATAAACCACAGTCCACGTGAAGGTGGAGGTCGACCTAATAAACTGGCAACTCGGTGTATAGTTTCTGTTTCTCTAGTGTCGTATTGACTTTTTACTTGGAGAGAGAGTGGCTATATAGTCAGCCATTGATATTGACACACACACACACACACCCCACGAACACACACTATGATTCTGACTGGACCTATATCTGCAGAACTTTCTGTGTGCGAGTCAACGAGTGGTGTACGATCAAAGCTGCCGGTCTTCTACCCACCACGCACGCTCCAAATGCTTCTGCACGACTTGGAGCAGCACAAACTCAGCACCATTGAGGAAGTGGATACACCAGCCAATGTTACCCTGGATACAGGTAACACACTCATGCAGTTTGTCAGTACACCAGCCTGATTGGCTCTAATGCAAGGGGCTGTTCCTTAGAGTAGATTTTAATACTGGATGAAAATGTATTGCGTTATGGCTGCCCAATCTTTAATGCATTTAGCAGCATCCACGTGTAGTCAACACACAAGACATTAAAACAACTTTCGCTGCGTCATGTATGCGTCGTCTGTTTAACACTAGAGCTGATTAGTATTGAAACTTAAATGGCAGAAAGTATTGCGTGGAGGTGAGTCTCATTAACTGGTGGATTGCCAGGAGCTGTGTTTTGCCTCCTCTACCTCATTGAGCGCTAGTCAGTGAAGAAATTGCATTGCACTGTACAAATGTCTTCCTGGACGTGTATTTAATGTATTGCACTTAGATTGATGGATTAACAAATTAGCGTTGGGTACAAAAGAGGTGTGTAGCTCCCATTTGCAAGACATTTTCAATTTAGCCAGCTCGATGAAGTGCTGGTTCTGGTAGTTACTACTCCACATAACGTGCTTAGAAATTTTGTGATTTTAGCTAATCTTTATTTATTTATGTGGACATTTAAAACATTTTTTTAGTCAGACCTTTTTTTAATTTAAAATGAATTGAACCCCGATGTTTACACGCGTCACAGAGAATGCTCTGCAGCCGCTTCTGCAATGCATTGCTGCAAAGCCAGATGCAACACATCATTTTAAATAAATTGATACAACAGTCAGTGTGATTGGGGCATTAGCTGTCCTTAGCCATGCCAATTCAGAATCAGGAGCCTCAGAAAATAAATAGTACTGTATGAGAAGGTAGTGATAACAGCACTTTGGATTCCATTTTGTTAGTGCTTTATTTTGCTTAGTTGAGAGCTGCACAAACACTTTGGCACTCAGCTTTTTTCACTTAAATCGAAAAAAGTGAAAACTCCAGTGTGTGTAACTAAAACCTTTCTAAAGAGTAAATACTGATACATATATGTCTATATCTGATTTGATTCAGCTGCTGATGTATGTATGGAGAGGTCGTCAGAAGAGTTCTCCTACAGTGTCTCTGTGTCTCCATCCATTGTGGGGTCAGGGAGCACTCGAGGGCTACGCTCAGGCTCAGAGATCATGATGTCACTGGACAGCACATGCAGTGCCAGCAAACGTTCGTGGAGAGAGACACTACAACTGGAATCAGCAACTTCACATGCAGGTAAAAACCTGAGTAAATAATTTATCTCAAACATAACTAGAGAAAAGAGTTGGGTTAAAGATTTCATAGAAAAGAAGTGTGCCGGTCATAGTAAGAAAGTGGTGTTTTTAATAGGTATACAAGACAAAATTAGAAAGGGTTTCTTTTCTTTTTCTTCTGGATCAGCATCGAGAATTCGAGGATCGAGAGTGCTGTGGTATAAGCAATATTAATGATCTAAATGTAAAAACAAAAGGAATAGCTGTTCTTTTGATGCATTTTGGAGCCTTTGTGCAGATTCGGGTTGTATGCTTCAATCTGCACTCTGATTTGGTTCTTCAGGTGCAGACCCTACAGAGCAGCGGCAGGTAGAGAAGGTAAGTGTGATAACCATCTACACTGCTGCAGTTGACTGTCTAATACTAACCCTCTAAACCACCATTCTGCTGCTGCCTGTGTTTTTCTGAGATCAACCCTGTGTCAGTGAAGACCACTAACCCAATTTGAGAGGTTACGTTTATGGTTATTAGATAAGCGTTGTGTATGTATTTGTGTCTGACAATGTACAGTATGTGTGCTAGTGCATTGTATAAATAATAATGTAACTCATAATGTAAGGTGCAGAAATAATTGTTTTATGGCGGTCTCTATACTTTATTTTTTGAACAGTTACTATTTGCTGTAATCGTATGGTCTTTGTTCAGCTGGAGTTGGCCTTACCACGTGATGGAGCCTCTGCTGTGCCGGATTATCTGTCTTCCACTACCCTCTCAACAGGCAGCTACTCCACTAGTGAACATGATCCCAACTGCACCATCACAGGTGTGTTTGTGTCACATAACATGTTTCTAAATCTTTAAGAAATTAGTTGTTAAACTGGACCTGATGGCGGAGAGGGTCTGAACTGCCCTGCCTTAAAAGAGATATTCCAGCACTCGGGGACAACCTCTTATTTCCTTACTTCTCAGATTTTCATAATCATTATTCAGTAGTTTGAGTTTAAAATGAATTATACCTGAGACTTTCAGGTAATGGCATTTACATACTCACAATCACAGAACAAACCCTTGCATTGTTATCACCTGTACTGTGAAGGTTTTGCCAAAAACAAGGCATTTGTTAGGCATAGAAAGACTAAAGCAACTCGGCAGGGTTGCCTGATTTTTATTTTAATTGTGTATTTTCATGCTTTGACTCTTCAAGGACAAAGCACTTTTTGACTGTTTTTTTATTTCCTTTCTCTCAGATTCTTCTTTGTTCAGCAACGAATCTGCTGGGAGAGGAGGAGCCTCTCTGACCTGCTCCAGCAGCCTGTATGGTTTTGGGTTGCCCAGGACAACCGACTCCTCACAGTGCAGCAACAGTCTGCAGCACATCATTGATAAATACACTAAAGAGCTGGACATCTCACTCAGATCTGTTCATACAGGTACAGATAATTGCAAATGCACATTTCATCCAGATTAGGTCTTAGACGTACAGATATACACACTCTGTTCAGTACCAACCCAGGCCTGGATAAATCAGAACATTTCCTAAAGGAACTGGTGTACTCTGGGCAGTTCAAATAGGTACTGATACAGACACACGAGTCACTCACAGCAGTTTATAGAGGTACCAGGGTTATTCAATACGCCTTAAGGTCTGAGACAAAAAGTACCCCAAAAAAAGTTAAAAAGACCAAATTTATTTTTATCCCAATTGGCTGCAGGTTGTATTGAATTCAAAGTTAGATTTTAGGTGCTTGAATGTCTATCTCAGGACAGTATGCACTGCTAATGCTACAGTTTAATCAAGAACACAGATGCTCGGTAGAATAAAACAAAATAATAAATAGTTGAATAAAAATACAAAAAAGTATACAAAAAATAAATAACTTCTTATAAAGATAGTGTTATAACATGATATATAAAAAAAAAATTAATAAAGACATTTTCTTAATAAAAAAAAAAATATATATAGAAATTAATAAATTGAGAAATATAAAAAGAAAGAAAATTAATAAATAAAGCCAAAATTAATAATTTTGCCTGTGATTAAAAAAAAGTTTAATTTTATTTATTAATTGATTGGTTGATTTATTGATTGATTCATTCATTAATTTTTCACAGATCTGGCTTTCCATTGCATATAGCCTACTTTTCAAAAATACTGTCTTTACACCATTCCCCACTTGATTTTACACTTGAGGGGGAAAATGTGAAAAAGTCTTTCCCACTAGCAAGTGAAGGAGAAGTTTGGTTGAGTTTTGTGGATTTAACATGCACTACTGTCTACGTAGAGCATAATTTTGCAGAGAATCCCCAATTCTAACCCTTAGGAATGCAGACCTGCTAAAAGCTCTATGTCAAAAGCAAATAAGAGGTAGAGCAGCTCTATCGAGTGTCCCAGTGTAAAACTTCTAATGATAAAAAAATAATAATAATAGATCGTCGTACAGATAAATGTTGATTCCTGCTTCGGCATTCCTGCCTGTCACACCTCCGCCAGTGCCTGCAGGTCAGCTGCAGGGTTGTCAGCTGGAGACCCCCTTAACCCAGTACATCTACCGGTGGGGGGGTAGTGGCAAGATGGGGACGTCTCCCCGCCCCTCCCTGCAGCTGCCCATAATGGGGTATTAAGGCCAAGTGCCGTCTTTCCTCCGTAGCCACAACCAGTAGCTGGCTTTCTCTGCCTCCTCCCCTAGTTCTTTCGTGGCCCTCCGTAGTTTGGACCCGTTCATGCCTGTGCCGCGGAGCAGTTGAATAGCTGCTGTACTGACGAAACCCCGGCATCCGACTTCCACGGGGTGGATGGTTGCGTTCCAGACAGCATCTTGGCACTGCTGCCAGCTCTGAGTAGAATATGTTGGAGACTTGCGTTGACGTTATTGCAGCGTGAGCAGGTGTCTTCTCTTCCGAACCATTGGCAGAGGTTCCGAGGACATGGTAAGTTGTCATAGGTCACCCTTATCAGGAAGCTCATCCTGGCTTGTGGTGTTTTCCAAATGTCTGCCCAACTGATGTCTCAGCTTATGGTAGCCTCCCACAACGTCCAAGCTCCTTGGCGACCCTGGGAAACTGCTCTGACCAGGTAGCGCTCTTGTTCTAACCTGGTCACCTTGTCCACAACCATGGCCTTTTGTTGTTTCTTTGTGGCTTTGGACCAGAACTGTGCAGGCTCTCCCAAGCCCAATCCTGTGCGGCCCGCCTGAACTCTTCCTAGAACCTCTCTGTGTTGCAGCCTGCTGATGGCCTGGTCGACTTTGGCCTGCGCCCCCCACTTGCGGGGACTTCAGCACTTTTCACCAGCATATCTGTGGATTCCCTCAGCTCTAGGACAAGGTGCGCCTTCTCCTTCTTGTATCCCAGGCTGATTGGTTTCAACGGGAGCTGCAGCATGTTCTTGCAAAAGATGCCCAAGTCGGAAAAGCAGCGGGGCAGTCCCAACCACTTTCTGATGTAGGTGTTGGTAATGCTGTCCATCCTGCTGACCATTGATGAGGGAATTTCGCACACCTTCAGAGGCCACATCACCCGATAGTACAGCGTGAACTGATAGCACCACACTTTGTACTTACTGGAAAACTGGCTCTGGTTGATTCTCGCCAGGCCATCTTCCAGCTGTTGTTGTACCAACCTCTCCAGCTGCCTGTCAGAGAGGTCAGCAGAATACTTCCTCTCATGGCTTCGGATGGGCTGCTCAGCCAGTAATGGGATGTTCTCGCCTCCTGCAACGAAGGTGGTGTTGTCGTTCCGTACTCCTTTCCTAATCGACAGGCTTCGTGACTTTGTGGGCTTTATCTTCATTCGTGCCCAAGTTATCAGCTCTTCCAGGCGCTTGAAGAGCCTCCTAGTGCATGGTGCTGTCTGCAGGATGCTTGTGACATCATCCATGTAACTTCTCGGGGGGGGGAAGTCTATCGCCTGATGGTAGCTTGACGACTCCAACTACTTGCCTGGCTCCGCTGAGGATTATTTCAAAGGCGGCCATGAAGAGGATGGGAGAGATGGCACATTCCATGGCGATCCCTACTTCTAGCTGCTGCCAACCTGTTGTGAAGCCTTCAAGGGCAAAACACATGCGGAGGTTACTGAAGTACTTGCCTATGATGTTGCTGATTCTAGCTGGGATGTAGAAGAACTCCATGTCTAAATCTATCAGCTTATGTGGTACTGACCCATACGCGTTTGCGGGGTCCAGTCACACCACGTGCAGGTCACTCTTCTCTCTCTCTTGGCTTGTTGGATTTGTTCCCAGATTAAGGAAGAGTGTTCGACGCACCCAGGGAAGCCTGGAATTCCCACCTTCTGGCAACTTGTATCGATGTAACCATTTCCCATGAGAAAGTTGGTCATTCTCCTGACCAGGACGGAGAAAAATATATTTCCCCTCAATGTTCAGTAAGGCAATGCTTCTGAACTGGCTGATGGTACTGGAGTTTTTGTCTCTGGAAATAAATACGCCAATGGCCTGCTGCCACTCGGATGGAATATGCTGGTTCTTCCATGCTGTCCTCATGAGCCTCTACAAGATCTTCATGACCCGGGGGCAGTTTTTATAGAGTTTGTAGGGAAGCCCGTTTGGAGGCTGACCTTGCCTTCTTGATATGATAACCTCTCCTATCTCAGACAGCTTTGCGGCGAGATGTCGAAGTTACGGGTTGGTGGAGCTGGGTGTGGCACGTAACCTGGTGGGCCAAGGGGTGTATCTTAATGTACCGCTCCAGTTCCTCCTTGGTGATGTCTAGCCTTCCACTTCGCTTTTTGTCCAGCAGCTGGCAGGCATACTTGAAAGGGTCTTTGAAGAAGATTGTTCTTTCCTTCTCCTTTCTTTTCCTCTGCATTCTGATCCGCTCAGCTCTACGGAGTTTTGCAATCTTCTGCTTGACTTCGTCCCAGAGCGCCTTCTCCTTGGGTGTGGCTTTCCTCCAGTTCCTGTGGCGTTGTCTTCTATTCCTGATCAACTCCTCAATGTCCCTCTCCCTTCTTCCTTTCTGTCTTGGTGCTCTGGTTTGTCTGCTGTCAGCTTCCCCAAATCTTCCTCTGCACTCTTCATAGGTGATATTGCCAAACATATTTACCTTGCTTTCAACTCTTCCTCGCAGAGACTGCTCCAAGATCCTGCTCAGATCTTCATCAAGCCTCTGCCATTCCGCTAGTTTGTTTGCCTTCGGCCACTTGATCTTGTTGCGCCTTCCTGGTTGCCTTGTTCTTGTTGATCTGGTTGGTTGTCCATGCAGAGGGAGGCTGTCCTTGACTTTGCGGGGGTTTTGCTCCATCCTAGGGCTTTCTTTCTCCGCTGGTGTCTTTGGGTCCCTCTCGTTTGACCTGCTAGAGCAGTGTGAGGTTGCTGGTTGGGCTGCCTTCATCACTTCACCCTGCCCTGGTGGATGTGCAACCCCCTGAGCGACATCACATTCTGCCAACCGCATGTACATATCTGGAGGATTTTACTATCGCTGTTGTTGTCTGTTTGAGTCGCTACCATTAGTTCCGTCCTGTTAGGCCCATCTTTCATCGCGCCTCCTGGAGGGCCTTCGAGTTGCCTTCTCTTATTCGGTTTCATAGTCAGAGAGGGTGCTTCCTCATTGGGAAGCTAGTGGGCAGGGTGACTAACTGTCCACTCCTGGTACAGTCTTTCCTGCTGTCCTCCGGTCTTTCCTGGATGTCCACCAGTCTTGGACGTCACCTGCCCTTTCGCAGGAGTCACTGGTTCACCAGACATCAGATCATCGTACAGGTAGATGTTGATTCCTGCTTCGACATTCCTGCCTGTCACACGGGTCAGCTGCAGGGTCATCAGCTGGAGACCACTGTTCACTGATGTTTCGTCCCCTTAACCCAGTACATCTCCCGGGGGGGGGGCAGTGGCAAGATGCTCCCTGCAGCTGCCCTTAATGGGGTATTAATACCCAGGCTCCAACCCCCAAGCTACATCTGATGTAAAACATCAAACATCCCCAATCATTCTCTAGCATGACTGCATAATAAATGGTATAGTTTAGCTTTCTGTGCGTGCGTTTCCATAAAAACGACTCATTTCCGAGTCCGAAGAGATGAGCAGCTCAGAGTAGAGTTGTCATCTACTATGATTCCTATATGACATTACACTGTCCATAACCATGACAACAAGCATAAATAACGGTGTAGGCTATACCTATATTTACTCAATTAAACTAATAAATGTAATTATGTTGAAAGGAATGATTGACAGGCTGGAGTGTGTGGAAATTTTGAAAAAGAACAGAGTGAGAAAAGACCCTCTGAGATGTAACCATAACAACAATTGTATAACCATTGTCTATTAATATGAAATAGGTAGTGGGTTTCCTACTTTTTAAAAATATCATTCAGTTATGAGGAAGCGAAACATACACAAAACCTCTGTTTCTTAAACCCTAGAAAGTAACCAAAGGGAGAGACGTTGATGGTCTATAGTGTCTATAGACCGTCTATAGATCGGCCCTCGTCCAAGTGAACCAGGGTTCAGCTCGTTACTGGTGGGAACACAGTTTTACAATGTGCCGCACCAGAATGACGTCAAGTGCTTTATTCACCATGGTAAAGTGAGTTTCGTTTTCGATATTCGTCTTTTCAAATAATAACTTTGGAACATACTGTGGTAGCCAATACAATCTTCACAACAGTACGACAGATTCGCAACAGTACGACCACAGAGAATCATGCACACTAAATGTTTTGCAGTATCTTTAAAATTGAACATACGACTGTGTTAATAGGATACTGAAAGCACACGCATTTGTTTTCCTCTAAATGGCTTAAATGCATTTCAAGGAATATTGTATAATTCCAACATACAATAAAATTTGGTTTAAAAAAACGGCAATAGGCTCCACAAGTGTGTCTAACGTCAGAGAAATTAGTTTCTTGACCTTACTGTGAACTATGACTAATATTTGGATTTTATTAGGAACATGTACACCTTCTCATTCATGCAATTATCTAATCAGCCAATCATGTGGCAGCAGTGCAATGCATA
>JAOUQW010030897.1:0-21536 GCA_028565825.1 Olivaichthys viedmensis | reverse complement strand
GTTCACTGAGAGAGAGAACAGCAACTTCATCACAGATACAGAATGTGCTGAATAAAGAACGAGAGACTCCAATCAGCCAAAAGTGTCAAAAGAAGGCTAGCTAGTAGTGGTCTCAAAGGACGAGTAGCGTCTCTGAAGCACTTTTCAGGAAGGGAAACAAGGCCAAACGCTTGGCAAAAAGTCCTATTTACTGATGAATCCAAGTTTGAGATTTATGGCAATAATAGACGGGTTTATGTAAGGAGACCAACAGAAGAGAGATTGATACCACAGTGGATCAAAACAACAGTGAGTAATTGAAGCACTTACTCCAACTATTGAGTTTTGTTGCTGCTTCCTCTGTTCTACTTACAGATATCCTCCACTTGCTTCTGCAGTACTTGCTTTACCGTCAACTCTTCAAATATTTAGATGCTTGTATTGTACATTGCCTCACATGTCAGTCGTTTTTGGATAATCCACTTGCTGCTCACCCATCAGCAGGTTTTTGGTAAGCAACGAAGCAGTGAGCAGCAACAATCCTATTAAAGAACATCTATTAAAACCCATCAATATATTTACCATGCACCAGTAAACTCAGAGCGCTGGGGTGGCCATGACGCTGTGCCTGTTTTGGGATTAAAGTGACTAGACATCGTTAGTGGACTGAGTGCCATCCAGTTGCCATGAATAAGACAGACTGCATGCAAATAAAATATGCTTTTCTTTAATACAGAGCTCACTCATGAGCAGATCCGGGCCACCGCTGATGAGGCCTAACATTAATGCTGTGTCTGTTGAGTTTGGCTGAGTGACTCCCAAAAAGCTCCCCAGGAGTCTTCTCACTGAGCAGTGTGTGGTCCTGTGATAATGTCAAAGCACATTTTGATGAAAGGCCTAGAGCTGAACTAAATTTCCTCTATTCGATTCTCCTTTTTAGAATAAATAAACACAAACGGTCTTTGCCATTACAGATTTCTCATCTCCTATTTATAGGGTATAGAAAATATAGCATAATTAACCTCAATCTATTTGATATCTATGCTCTTCTCCTCTGCATGTGATTTAAGACAGGACTTCAGCACTCAGATTTTATTCTCACTCTGCAGAATAAAAAAGCTGGTTGATAAAGTTGCTGAACCTAATATGTAGATTATTTGGCAAGCAGTAAGCAGAGTAAGATAGGACGTTTAAGGATCTCTGATTATAAAACGTGTAGTTACGATTCCGTTTATATGCTGTTATAACATACCGAATACACATTCGCATGCCGTTTTAGAGCAACAAAAAAAATCCAATTACACTCACTCTCAGACATCACACATTTTAATAACTTAAGCTTGACTAAAGTTTTAATAGGTATAAAGTAAATGATTCAACATAGACATCAGTGTGGAGGAACTCAGAGCGTGCAAGTGAAACAATGCTTTCCTCGAATGAATATAGAAGTTGAAATTGGAAACTGGGGGGGACGACGACTCACTTTCTGTCTAGGAATGATCATTCTGATGCAATAGACATACAGTACAGGAGTGCCTCAGGGGGGGAAACCCTGAAAAATTCTGGGAACCCAGAGTTATATAGGGGCCCTATAACATGTGTTTTAAGGCAGAGACTGTTGGAGTGGGGTGGAATGGGGGCTTAGTGTAAGGTTTTGGATTTCTAACCCTGTCAGTGGTAGTAAGTATAGGGTGTTTTCATAAGAACATATTAACCCTATTCAATTTGCTACTTAGCAAAGGCTGACCCATTAACCCTCCTGATTTTATAACAAATCTGTCAAATGTATTTTTAAATACCCAATATATTTATTCATCTCAATTATTAGCATTACAAAGTATATTTATGGGAATGGAAACATAAAACCGCTCCCCATGATTGGGGATCATTCTGATGGCATGTGTGTGTGCACAGGTTGAAGAGTAACTTGGAGATGGAGGGAATGAGACAGCGACTAAAATCACCAGTATTACTTTTATTTCAAATAGTTAATCCTATCAAAATGACCTGAACATAATCTCCACAATCAACTGTAACAGTTATATTGTAACACAATATAATAACCATTATTCTCCAAAATAAATTGTAACACATATATTATAATAGTGTAATAATAATTTAAAAAATACTAATAATTCATTCTTATTTGAGAAATTGAGCCGAGAGCATGTTTGGAAAAATCATGTGGGGAAAAAATCTTTTTAGTGTTCTCCAACTTGTCCAATGGGTTAGTCATGGGTCCATGGAAAAATTTGTTTCTATGTGGGAAAGAGGAACAATAACATGCCTGAGCATTTTAAAAGTTTGAAACTTTTTGAATGTTAACCTTTTATACTCAATACTGGTGACAATGTGCCACTATGGCATTCACAAAACTCTTAACTATTCAATGAACCTTTGAAAAAAGGTAACACTCTTTTTTTTCTAAGAGTGTACAGTAAGGATTAAAACAGTGTCCCAAAAGCAGAAGTTATAAAACGTACAGTAATGCGTAAAAGTCTTTCGCACATGTAAAGAAATTCTGTAAAGCGGAAATGCTTTTAAAAATAATGAAATTAAAAGTTCCTTTATATAAAAAAATACCATTAAAAGCAGTAAACAGTTAAAAACTAAAACAAATCAGTGTGTTGGTGTGAGCAGCCTTTGCCTTTAAAACTGGATCAATTCTCTGAGGCACACTGTTGTGCAGTTTTATAAAGAAATCGGCCGGTAGGTTGTTCCAAGAATCTTGGAGAACTTGTCACAGTTCTTCTGCAGAACTTTGGCTCTCACTTGCTTCTGTCTCTGCAGGTAAAATCCCAGAACAGCCTTGATTCTGTTTTCATCTAAAATGTACTCTATTACTTAATATCTTACTTTTTGTAATGACCTACAAAAAATTCTCTGTAACATTTAATTTTTTGAGAAATGAATGTTTGGAGATCTAAAATTTGCTTTTTTTTCTAATGACACACTCATGTATAACACCTAAAATAAACATCTAAGACAAAAACTGAATAAAACATTTAGTGTGCCTAAGACTTTTGCACAGTGCTGTATGTCTAATTAGTATGTCACCTGTTGTATCTATGGTAGCTTATAGTGGCACACTTTTTTGACTGATTTGTATTTTTGTAGGTCTTTGTATATCTTGTTTTTATGAATAAATGACTATAATTTTACTGAACACTATACACACAGATACTAACATTTGTCTTAATTGGTCCAATTATCATACCATTACTCTCACAGCCATTGGGGTTACGCAACAGCAACTTTTAGAGCAAACCTGTAATTGAAGAGTAGAGTTATTTGGGGATTATGGTTATTGCTGTTGGGGAAAACGTTTTGGTATCAAGTATTGAGGTTTCATAAATGGGTTCCATGTAATGGTGGGAAAACATGAATATTTAAACCACGGTTGTTTCCACACCGTGATCTGAATAGGAAATCTCATGGTCAGGCCTATAGATTTGAAGCAATGTTCATTAGCATTCTAAAGCAGTCAGACGGTCATGGAGGCTTTTGAATAGTCCTATTCGTGACTATAGTCCCAATTCCTCCAAGAAACCTTTAAGAACTTTAAATAGTGTGCACTTCTTTCGGGTCTTTAACTCCATGCAGATTAATATACCATATACATTTACCAGATAGTTGGCTCAGAAGTTTAGTGCAAAAAATGTGGGTATTTCAATGCATCAATTGTTTTAATCACTTTAATTAATGCACTTAGACACATAATCAGTGATGTTTTCTGGGGTAATTGGGTGTATTAGGTTATTCAACATCCGATACCCTCGCAAGCCAGCCTCAGATGATTGTAGTAATTAATAATAGGAACAATTATTTTATTAAAAATTAAGCACCCATTGTCATATATCCAAGCAGTGCAAATAAAACAGGTATACATGTAAGAGAGTCCTTTACTTGTGTGTATCATTGTCTTTAGGGGGGATTCATGACTTCAGAATTGGAGAGGATGTTTTCAAATTGGGACACCGGGAGACTATTTCAGAGTAGATGAATGGCATATTTAGGATCTTGTACCTTGGTACTCTTGGCTCGGGGCGACTTGAATGCATTCCATGTCTCTTACCCAAACACTGCTCCAAAACACGACCCCCACTGAACCCTGACTTTCACATGAACCCAGAGGTCTGCCGCATGCTATTCCCATTTCAACAAAACCTGAAGCCCACACACACACACACACACACACACACCACACACGAACACTTCAAACAAGGAGGAACAAATTTCCCTAGAACTATGGTATGATCTTGTGCTTCAGATTATTCAGATTAATTTTTTTCCAATGATATTCCATTTACATCAAAAGCCTACAATCTATAATATTATAGCCATTAACTCTCGCTTAACTTAAACACTGGTATTCTAAACATTTAATATATTTCATACATCTTTTCTGCATAGAATTCAAATCAACATGTCACTATATTATAAAAACAGAGGCTGAAAGAGTTTCACTTTTTCTGTACCACTGCAGACCGTTTAATAAAAAATTTTTTACAGCCACAAGTATAATAAAAAAAAGAATCTGTGCTGTCTATAGAGATATGTATTTTGTTTTCTTCTGCATCTCACTGCCATCCTGTGGATACACACAGGAAAAGCACCGCGACCACAAACAGAGCCTGGAGAAACAGCGTTGGCGGTCTAGAGTACGCCTCCACAGCTGCAAATAATATTGTGTTAGTGCAAACGGACATTTCTGTCTCTGCCCCCTCGGGGGAATAGCGTGGCTAGGAGTATCCACCTGGAGTGTAGCAGGCCTTGATCTTACACCACTTTCCCTGTGCTGTATTGAGGAAAGTGGGGGCTGATGGTCCATTTTACCTCCACGCCCCTGTAAAACATTCCAGCTTCAATTAAAGCTACTTCTCTAAGCTACAGGCTACAGGCAAAACTGAGCGATAGCTTTATCTGACCACACGCTGGCTAAAAACATGGATCAAGTTGCCTGAAAAATCTACGTTGGGAATCTGCCTTAATATATCCCATGACTAAGGAGTGGTGTTGTTTGAGGAAAGATGATATTATGTATGAATCATGTGTTTATCACAGATCTGTTTCTGTTTCTACAAGGCAAAAACAAGGCCTAGTTTTATAAAATGTCATTAACTAATGCAAAGCCTGGACTACTCGACACAGAACATACCTCCTTATTAGCCCATAAGAGACGTCAGATCACCTGTGATGTCTCTTAAAAAGGCTTGCTGCCATTTGATTAGCTTTATTTTTCTTTATTCCTAAAATATCCATCAGTATAAACCTGGCACTGACTCCCCATGGTTCCTTTATTATTGCGATTATTTTTGCGACTATCTCTCACCCCCTTGCCCACATACTGTATAGTTCAGTATGGTTCAATACAGTCAAGGAGCCGTCGCCGCCTTCAAGGCTCTGAAATCGGATGACAGACCAAAGGCCAGGCGAGTAAAAGCAGCCCAACCAGGACATGTGTCACCATCGGGCCCTTCTTGCAGTCTCCCGCCTATTTTTTGTGCGTTGCCCTCCAGCAATGGCCCAAAAGTCCCATCTGCTTTTTGGAGACTTGGGCCTTTCTCTGGCCATAATGATCCCTTTAAGCCAATTCCCTTTGTGGAACACAGGGATCCCGTTTCTCTTTTGAAATCTTTTTCTTTTTTTGGATTCCTCCCCTCCTGCTCCGTCTTTCTGTGCCAGTGAAAGGGAGCTCTATCAGTTGTTAAAATGATGTGGAGAAAATAATTGAACTCCTCGGCGGTTCCACCACAAAGTTCTGGAGCTGTCTGTCTTTGCTGCGTTTGCCTCAGGTGACAGTGACACCAATCCTCAGTGTGGAGAGAAAAAAAAACATGAAGAAAGAGAATGTTAAAATATGTTGCAGTCATCTGAGGGACAGATAATTGACCCTACTATTGACCCTCACTTACATTTTTGAAGGTACAGTAAGAAAACATCAAGCATCTCATTTTCATTTTTTTCCCCTTGAAAAATTTCGTTTTGGCAGCTCTGATTAAACAATTCCCGTTCTTAACGTTTCATCAAGTCTGCATGAAAAATGTTGGGAATAAGAAACTCCTAATATAACTGTTTCTGTTGTTATACTTCAACAGCTGCTACACCTCATTTTAAAAATCAATCTAAAGGTTAAGACCTGTGCATGAATGGGGTCACTGGTCCCCCTCATCCAGTTTTCTCAGCTGTCCGAAGACATTCGTGGCAGCTGTGTTGTAAGGGTACATCCCTGCACCTCTGTCCGAATTTGTGACTGGCACACACGTGAGACGACAAGCGTTTGTAATGTGAGAACGGGTGGAATCAACATCGCAGGTCAATGGAGCATCAGCGGCGAACAGGTGGATAGCACAGGCACTGCTACATTCATTATAGTCAACAGTGGCAGGCAGGTGAGGCTGAATTTCACACTGTCTGTTCAGCCCTGGATGAAAAGTTTGGTGTGCTGCCTTTTTTGCCACAGCATGGTTCAAATTACACAAGGGTGTTGCCTTGCAAATGGCAGCAGCCACTGCAGGTAAAAAGTCAGGAACTAGACAAGAACTAGCTTCGGCTATCATGACTTATGGCATCTGGATATGTTATAAATTCACTATGGAATTGAGTGGACAAAAGAGGCAGCAAACTTCCCTTATCACGAGAATCTGAGTGAAACCAAACTAAGTGGTAATCAAACAGCCAGCGTACTTAGCTTGTGTGGTGTGTTACCTCACAGCTCTGTTGAATTCTCGATTCTGATTGGTCAGAAGGTGTTGATTCATTTTCTATAACCGCACGGCTATGACGTATCACCATATTATAATATTAAGCCGAACGTTTTAATATGTTTGGTTTCTATAGTAACAACTAATTCACACGGACTTCACATATCAATAATGTAAGCCTAACAATAAATGGATTTTTAAAAAGTGTTAAAAAAGAAACGTATAATCATTGCTGTGGTGAAGCTTTCTGTAAGGAAAACATTTATTTAACATTTATGGAAGGAGACGCCGGTGTCAGCGCTTTGTAACTGTCAGAGGTAAACCTGTTCTTTTAAATTTTCCGGCGTGGGAAAGTCTTCAGGACAGAGGAGTTTGTGCTTTGCAGTTTATCAGTAACACAAGCTGCATTTTTTTCCCGTCGTATTAACTTCAAGAGAGAGAAAAAAGAGAGACGCTGGTGAGGGAACGACTGTTTATAGCTGTTATAGGTTAGAACAGGAACTAGCTTGTTTTGCGGACGTTCCACAACATTAAATGTAAATATAAATGAATAAAAATTCATTTATATTTACCACGTGCCTTTCTTTAATAAATAAAAATGTGTAATGGTTTGCAAATTGCTGTGGTATAAGTGGAATAAAACACTTCAGGATGTGCTGTTATTGGAAAATAATCAACTCTGGAGTGGTAACACCGTCGTTGATTATTTTCCCATAACTGCACATCCCGAAGGGTTTTACTCCTCTTCGAATGTACTCAGCTGGCACTCTTCAACTGAATAGTTATCTTAAATAAGGGGGAAAAAACGTATCTTGTTATGCCCCAGTGAGCATATGGGGGATGGATAACCAGTAGTTATCACCTATTCATTCTCAGACAGACTGAAAGGGGGCCTGGCATTGGCTGATCTTTTATAGGAACTTTGTTAACTTTTTAGGAAGTCATTGAAAGTGGCAACTCTGGTCCCACACTATCTGTCCCGTAGATTCAGTCATCCAGAGTCCCAAACTAGCACAGACACACATAATTCAAAACTCCAGATTTTATTTCTTTGGGAGCGAATCATCTAAGTGCACCTTGTTCTTCTCCAACTCTGACTTTGCACATTGGCTGGACATTTGAAAAATATATATAATGTATTACGTGCAGTCCACTACAAGATCAGTATACACTAGGAGCTCATCATTGCAATCTAACACGCATAGCAAATGTAGTTTAAGAAACAGCTGTCCACAAAGTCCCTGAGTGATCAGGCCGGCTGAGGACAAGTGACACTCAATCAGATGACTGTCTTACTCAAGAGTGAACTTGAATCTAAATCCCTTCACAAAAGTTGCTTGCAGAGAAAATCATCATCATCATCTTTTTTACATGTTCTTGCTTGGTGTAGCAGCCTCAGATGGCTCCGCCCCTTCCACAGTATACATCAGGCTGCAACTGCAAAAAGTGCCCAACGTTTCTCAGCAGTTCTAGTACATCATCCGAGTATTAACAGTACACTACATCATGCGGAATTTTCTAGTGTGAACACACTACTTGCACTAAAAGTACACAAAATTTGAGACATGTCACAGAACCTTCCTGTTGTCCTCAGCTCTGACTCCGGCGCCGCCCTGGCTGCGGTCCATTCTAAAATGATGAAGACTATGCAGGGCACTTCAAACTGTCCACAGCAGCCATTTGTAGGGTCGTTCCAAACTGAAGTGATGAAAATCGTTTACTTCAAAGGGCCCTTCGAAAGGAAACAACCTATGGACACTTTGCTCCCAAAATTCTTTGCGCTATTTTTATGCAGAATGAAAAAATGGGCATGGCAAACGGCCGGCTTGCATATTAATACAGGTCAAGTTCAAGTAGCCTACAAAACATTACATTTAGTTATAGTACATTGTAACAAAAATTAATAAAACTTCTACAGTAGTGCTGCGGCAAATAAATGATTTGATGTAGGTTTCATGTTTTTATCGCTACCTCAGGTAAGAGCTCATAGCTTGTGCATTTGTATTTGTTTGCGTCTGTAAATTTACAAAATCAGGCTAAGAGAACCGACATCATGCCATGTCAGCTTGTGTATAAATCCCTCTGTTTTTTTGTAATTCCAACCCTGCTTTTCAAATCTTGGTGCTTCCTAGTTTAGTGTTCCCCTGATTCATAGAGTTCATGTGTTTTCTGGTTCTCTGATTGCTGGGTCTGTCTGTGATTTGGCCCCTACTGTGACACCGACCATAATTGTAAATAGCTGAATAAAAAGACTGCAGCTCCCATGTGTTTTACAAAAAAGACCCTATTAATGATTATTTGTACTGTATAAATGTTACTATAAATTTTTTTATATTTAATTATATAATATGTGTCTACAGATAATCTGTCTGTGGTTAGGCAGGGGAGCACAATGGCAGAGAGACAGAAAGGGGACTTGGGGTGAAAGTAAGTGCAGAGACTCAGACACGTTAAACGCCAAAACACAGATGCTAGAGATACTTGACTTTGAGAACTCGAGAGTAACTACATAGCAAACAGTCATGTCTCAAATCACGTACTTTGCAAACTTTTAGTGCAGCTAGTGGGTTACACTCGAAAATTCAGTGAGATGTAGTACACTTTTAATACCTGGATGATGTACAAGAAGCGGCGAAAAGTACAAGAAGTGCAGAATTCTGGACACTTTTTGCATTGAATGGTCACAGCCTGCTCTGCATAGCGAAAAGAGGCGGAACCATCAGCGACTGCTGTGGTTTGAATTCTTCTAAATAGCTGACAAATCAAGCAAACTAGTTTAGGGCAGTCCTTTGGGATTTTAAAATTGGTGGTTGTTCTTGTGAAGGCTGTTCTGGTGTGGTTCAATTATGTACCGTAGCTTTTCTTTTTTAGTGCATAGTGTGTGATTTGAGACATAGCCATGATGCAACAAGTCTTCAAATAGAGTCTCAATGGGAGTCAGGTGCAGTTCTTTGCTTGGACTTTAAGGGAACAGTGAGTATAAAACTCTCTTTTCTGGATTAACTAATGTATCCTAATTAACCTTTTCTCAATAATTTTTGTTAATAGGCAAGGGTCCATGCCTACTACAAATCTTGGTACAATTGGTAACAGCTTGTTATGTCTAAATGAAAAAGAGCAGTAAATAGAAAAGGGCTGTCATTGCTTAATGAAAAGAAGGTCAGCCTTTAAAAAAAAATCACTAAAACTTAGCGGGTGTCTGTAACTGCTGTGTCGAAGACCATTCAATAATTTTAAGAAACTTGCACTCATGTACTCTGATCAAACAAGGTCAAATAGGGCAATCAGAGAACAATCAGGGTACAAGTTAATTTGTTAATTTGCCTCCAGGGGTTAAATTGTGATTTAGGAGGTGAGGGAGCGCTATTTAATATATGTTTCAACATGGACTGTTCAGAGGTTGGTTTGGTGAAGCTAGCCTGGAAGAAGGTAGACTGGAAAACAAGTGCACAGGATAAGTGCCAATTACTGGCGACAACAAAGAGGAGCTAGGGCGTGCTTCAGCTACCCCCCATTTGCTCCAAATTTAGGTAAATTGTCATGTCATTGGCAAACTCTACTAAAACATATAAACAAAATATGTTTAAAAATGGATTCAATAGCCCCAAATAAATTTTTTGTGAATCATACTCTTGGCCTTTGACCGCGACGTAATGGGATTTGATTAGCTCACTTGGCTGCCATTGTTGCACACGTCATAACAATTAAATCGCTAGTTTGGTTGTAGTCCTGCCGTGTAGCTACATTATTCAAAACGGAGAACAGTGTACTGGATACATTTACCAGACGCTTTTGTCCAAAGAGACTTACAATTGAGCTGAGCAGATGAAGGTTAAGGGCCTTGCTCAAGGACCCAACAGTACCCCAAGTTTCGAACTCACAACCTTCCAATCAGTAGCCCAGAGCCTTAGCCACTGGACCACCACTGCCCTAGAGCCCTACTTCCCTAAGCTATAATGTCTAAATGTTAGTGCAAAGAAGGGCATCTTTCTGCATCTTTTTGCGTTTTTGCACGTTTACAACCTGGGGTGCCACACAGACCAGAGTTTCTTCTTGAAGTGGATATTTTATTGATAGTTGCTGGAATTTGAGGAGAACAAAAAAACTACAAAGAATTAATAAAAAAATCACTGACCCCACCTTTAAATAGATAGGACAACTTGATAGGCACCGTTCTTAAAAACAGAAATCCATTTTTGGATTCTCGATATTATTATCGTTCATTGGCTCAATCCCACTGTGAGACAGGGTTTTTTTGTCAGAGATTGTTAGTTTGTAGTTCATCAATAATGGGTTATCGGTGTCAAAGGTTAGGCTATATCTACACTGCAAATTCATCTTCCTAGTGTACTGTACATTTGTAGATTCTGTGTTGACTATTTTATTTATTGCCCTGTATTGTTATGTTTGCACTGTACTGTGTTGAGTGTGCCTGGCTGCTGTAACACCTACATTTCCCTCAGGGAATAAAGAAACCAAGCAGGAATCACTCAATTAATCTATCAATCTATCTATCTAGAATGTGTATTAGCCCCTGTTTTAGATGGAGAGGATAGAGAAGGCAGTGGCGTGGTGTGGGCTTGCTTTGCTTGTGACGAAACTGGTGTTTTCTCCAACTCAATGCCAGTTCCATCCAAAGTGCGTATCAGAGCATACTTCAGAAGCACGCTGTATCATCAGAACTACCATTAATTGAACAGCCAGTACTTTTTCAGCAAGATATTGACATGAAACACACCAAAATGTTGACAAAGAACTATCTGGTGAAGAAGGTAAGTGAAGGAAGAGTCAAACTACATGATCAGTCCCCAGACCTCATTTCCAAAAACTTTATAAAGAATGAACTGGACAATGGCATTAATGCAAAGAAGCCCCCAGGAGTTCCCTCGGGTAACTGCAACAGAAGAACTAAAATGGCAGGTGATTTTCTACTGAAACTTACTGTCATTGAGGAGGCTTTGGGGGAATCCAATTCCCACATTCCTTGAACATTACTTTGTGGCTCATGCTTGTGTTTGTCTTGTTTATTGTACTGTGCTTTCATTTTGAAGTATTTACAATAGCATACACGATTGAACACATTGTTGTATGTGGAAAAACTTTGTTTCCAGGAACCTTCGACTGGCATATATTAAGCCCACTACATTTTTGGTAATTCCATGGAATTCTATGGATATGGAAATATAAGTGCTAGCACATTTCCATATCTGACAATCACACACACAAAATCAGCTGTGTCCTTTCATTTTGTAAATCTGTTTAAGAGGATTTTGTTTCTATTTCTCTTGTTTGCAGTGGGGGAAATTTGCGTTTGTGCCAAAAATAGCTCGCCTCCTTACAAACATGAGCTGGCGCTTAGCCAGGTGTGACTTTCGGCTTTAATTTAGGCCATGCCCTCTGAAACATTCTTCATGCTTCACGCCGACACAGTATTGCTACGCTCCTGCTGATCATGCTGGAACCAGGCCCATTAAAGGAGTCGTTACTTCCCCTGACCTTGCAATGCAATTAACATTATCATGTACACAGTGAGCTTCAAGGCCAAAGATTAGTTGAGGTCCCCTCGTTTATTTATAGCTCATTAGCATTCAGAACGACACTAGGTGCATGCTATAGGTGGCATGATCACTGGATTGCTCAAGGACATCACTATCACTACTAGTAAATGTTGAACAGAAAATTCCTGCAATGTTAAGATGAAAAGACATTCAACCGGTACACAATAAAATAGCTAAAATCTTCACGTTTGTAGTAAAACCGACTTTTGTTAATGACTTTCCTGAAAAATCCGGTCCACTCAGAGTTATTTAAGTTTGGAAAATGCAGATTCCATCTAATTATAGAGCTATTTTCACATTATGGAATCTTAATATTGGATTTGAAAGTGTATAGCAACATGCAGATATTAGGCTGTGCCAGTGTATACATGAGAAAAGGAGGACCAGCTGTATCAATAAGGAAATTAGTGAGTCTTCAAGGGCCCCATTTAAGGGTTCTCAGTTAAGCTGTAGTCTATACTTTTGATGGCTGTTTTGTTGAACGCTGCTTTTGAACTTGCCTTTTTTTTTGTTGCCTGTGAGTGATTGATGTGAAGGGAGTCACCTCTGAAGTGGATTCAGTTACTTTACCTGAACCTGCAGTCACTGATACCCCAATCCATTATCACATAAGTATTACATTTAGTGCCATATGGGGGAGGATCACAGAAGTTAAGAGTCAATACAGTAGGGAAGGCCTGAGGGAAGAGCAGCTAGCAAACAGCTTTATCCAAGAAACCAAACAAGTAAAAGACAGTCCCAGCTGTGACTTTGAGACTTTCCTAATTCTGCTTGAGTGAGTCTCTGCTCCGTTTCTCAGCTTGGAAGTGTATGTTATGGCCATACATGATCATTGCAGGTCCAGCAGGCCAGCTGCCACATAATATCCTCAGGGTGTAGAGTGACATGAATCCAGAGAGTGGCTTAGCTGCCTGCCTTTTTTTTTGATCCGCTGCATTACAGAGGCAGCATGGCACTGCCAATTCCCTGTGTACTACTGCAGCCGGATGGACCCCCCCCCACACCCCCCTCCTCCTTCTCCCCAAACACATGATTGTGGCTGGATTAGATGAGGATTTAGAGGAATGGGAGGAAGAAACAGTATCCAGACCCGGGCTCAGATCGCTTGCAGGACCTGGAAGCGTGGCCTCTTTCTCTCCTGAAAAATCCACGGCACTTCCTCCTCCAATTAGCATGACCTTGTTATGTGCAGAGGGTCCGCATGGTGAAAGTCAAGGCCAAGTCCATGCCACACCAGGCTTTTAGCAAGTCAATGAGCCACGCTTAAGATGTAAGAGTCATAATAACCGTGTGTGTGGCTTAAGAATATTAAAAGTATGTCACAGGTTAATCACAAACAACAAAACCATGGGCAAAATGTTCATATGATCAGATTTGGTCTTAAATTCCATGGATTTGATCTTACGCCAAAAGTGACATACAAATCGAGATTTACGAAACCTGAAAATGACATTAAAATGTTTTTACGCGTACGCAAGCTGAAGGCATGCTCTTTTTTCTCCTGGTGGAAGACTTTTAGTCAGTCTCGGCGTGACATTGAGTGAGTGACTGAATGATTTCAATAATAATGAATCTAAAATGTTAAGAAAATCAAAAGAATCAAAATACATTAAAATTGACGTATTCCAGAGGAAGAATAATGCATAAACATTACACAAGACTTAGACTGAATATTAAATTCTCAATAACTAAGTAGGTAAACAAACAACAAACAAACAAATAAATAAATTAATAAATAAAAGTCATTTTTGCTGTGAAACGCACAGCTTTTTGATCCTTTTTTTGATCCGCTGCATTACAGAGGCAGCATGGCACTGCCAATTCCCTGTGTACTGCAGCCGGATGGACCCCCCCTCCTCCTCCTTCTCTCCAAACACATGATTGTGGCTGGATTAGATAAGGATTTAGAGGAATGGGAGGAAGAAACAGTATCCAGACCCGGGCTCAGTTTGCTTGCAGGACCTGGAAGCGTGGCCTCTTTCTCTCCTGAAAAATCCACGGCACTTCCTCCTTGCTGTGAAACGCACAGCTTTTTGCCCCTTTTTTTGATCCGCTGCATTACAGAGGCAGCATGGCACTGCCAATTCTCCCCTCCTTTAGGGGCAGTGGAAGCTCAGTGGTTAGGGCTCTGGACTACTGCTCAGAAGGTCTTGGGTTCAAACCTCAGCTCTGCCAAGCTGCAATTGTTGGGTCCTTGAGCAAGGCCCTTAACCCTCCCTGCCCCAGGGGTGCTGTATCATAGCTGCCCGTTCACTCTGACCCCAACTTACCAATGTGCTGGGATATGCGAAGAATTTCACTGTACTGTACTTGTATATGTGACAATAAAAGAGCTTTCTTTCTTTGTGCCATCATTTGTATCACGTTATTCATAAGTAAACTATGATGTGACTTTTAACAAACTGACCTAATATTGTTAATCACTAATTAATCGCTAAAGGTATTAACTATATATAAGGGCATAAACCTGTAAATATCCCTGTGGACAATTTTAAGGGGAAAAAACTACCAAAACCAATGACTTAACCAGCCGTTAATATTACTTGTGTCCCATCATATAAGGATATTTGAGGGTTTTCTCTAGAGCAGCGGAGCTAGGGATCCCTTCCAGTGTAAAAACAATTATATTGACCCTCTTATGATCATCGCACAGATTTATCTTATGAACATAATCCAACTATTCAAATATTAGGCACATTATACAAATGTGTACAATGATCCTTATTTATTGGAGCCATTTTTATTCCTGGACTTTCCACCTACAAAATCCAAAAAACAGTTACACTGTTTAAAAATGTAGATGTCAAAAAATGTGCATCATATTAACAGCACTTTTCCTAGTTTTATTAAAATCGCATTTAGATTTATGTTTACATTATTTATACTTAATTTTATTTATTTTTTAATTGAACCCATTCAATTCAAGACCAGTCAATTGGGCTTGCATCTATAATACCTAAGTTATAACTGTAATAAAGTTGTTAGTGATCTCACCGGCATCATGTCATTTAAAAAAAATACTCATGATAGAATTGCGGGCCCCCTGGCTATACCTTACAGAGCCCTGGTGGTCCGCAGACCCCACTTAAGGAACTCTAGTGGATGATTTTAAAAGGATTTGCGATTTTAAAAAAACAGGCCACAGGTAGTAGAGAATTAGGAAAAAAATTTGTGCGCATGGATGTTACTTTTAGAAAATAATTGTACATGAGGCCCTAGGAAACGGTTTATTTAACACTATGACTGTCAGAGTACTCAACACCTTCCTTGTCCTCAAAGCATGCAGGTCAGAAGTGACGCCGCTACACATCCTTATTGAAACCAACACACACACACACACACACACACCCCTGGGGGCCAGGGCGTGATGAGCAGGTGGTGGGCAGACCAGAGCCCCCGCATAGGTACGGTATCAACACAAAGGCATGTCGCAACCACAGTGAAATTCCAAAAAAAATTATAGGTTTATAGAAATGGCAGCAGAATCTGTCAGGGGCGTTTCTGTCCCATCAAATACAAGAGATGTCGTGTCAGAAGGCTGGTTGAGTATAACTGTGGCTCCTCTAAGCATTTAGCCTCATGGATATAGGTCAAGGTAGCTCTGCTAATTGCACAACCTCACTGGGCAAAACATTGCGACAATAACGTATCAATTCCAATGGGGAAAGTGCTGACAAACTATGTAACCTCTTATACAATCCACACACACTTTTATTTTGTACATATTAGTAAATTTTTTATTTGTTTTCCCAATGCTGCATGTGTTTCCGTAGGCTTAGAAACTCAGAGCTTACATGCACTCCCAAGGCTAATGGCTAATCCCTCTCTTCATTGATGAAAGTCCAGACGTATCTGTGCATCTAAACATTAGTCATCTCTTATCTGCATTTACCACATCGAGCTGCCGCACCTAGAGAGCATAGCCGAGTGGAAATCTCACTCCCTCTCTTCTCTCACTCCAGGGCCTGATCACTGACCTCTGCCCTGTCCCCCTCCGCACTAAACCAACTCACTCAAACTTCACCGACTCTAATAATAGCAGCGCTGCGATTCTGTGACACCGCAGCCTTTTCAATCCAGCCCAGATAATGCATTCAGACGTGCTGAAACACTTTAGTCTAGAGTGGTGCAGCAGAGGAGATCCGTTTAAATACACGCGTCTCAAATAATGTTCAGACTCAGTGACGATTTAATGTTAAGGTTGCTTAAAAAGGAACTGTAAAACTTGCTGTAATTTTACAGGCATTTTTAACAGTAAAGTGCTGTTTTATTTCTTTACAGTTTTTTTACTGTTAAACATTATGAATTGTGGGAAAATATGTAGCGTTGTGAGTGTTTACAGTATGTTACTAGAAAATGCAATGAATCCTGGGATGTATAGCTGCAAGAACGTCATCTACGTCTAAGGTTTGATTTCAGTGATGTCAAGACTGCTTGCACCTTCAAAGTGTTCGGTCAGTAGGTTAGTTGGTAAAAAATAGACTAGAGTGTGTTCTGTTTACTGCGCCGTTTAGTTCAGACGTGACCTTACAAAACCATTTAGCTAAGTTAGTTGATGGTAGGTCTCAGGACCACTGTGTGTCCTCTTACTTACCTGAACAGCGAGTTTCAGCTTCTAGTTCTAAAGAAAAGGCCTGCTTTCGGCTTCAGGTTTCAAGTGTCAGTGATTTTGGTCAAATCTACTGAGATAAAAGGTGACAAAAAAATGTTTTATTCTTAACTGAAATTTTAAAATATAGTCGTTTCTGAGAACATTTGAACGGTACATTTTACAGTAGCATACTGTATAATAGTTACAGTAATAGTTACATTAAATTACTGTTGTTATTTCATTGTACAGTTTCTTACAGTACTTTTTGGTATGGTAAAATGTACAGTAAATATTCTTAGAGTTGGCCCAGTGCAAAAAGGTAGACATTTCCATATTTTATTTTGTAAAATGTATATAATATATAATTTTCTGTTGGACCAACTTGGGAAAAGCCTCAAGTCTTCCTTTACTACAAGCTAAAACTACAGATGAGGTTGTTTATAGGTTGGATCAACCTGCAATCTGTATAACACAGATAATGTGTCCTACAGTAACATGGCCTGATTACACTGGATACAAAGATCCAGTCCAGAGGTCTCCGCTGTTATGAGAAGAGCTTAGAGATTCTCCCTGGAGGCTAAACCGTAGTGCTGTGTATTATGTCTGAAGTCCTGGTCGGATAAATCCAGGTGAAATGTTTGCTCTCAGTAGTACCTCATTTATCACATGGGTGATCAGTGTTTCCAAGCCCTAAAAAAAAAAAAAAAAAACTACATGCTGTAGGTTTTGATACCACAGAAATAATCAAAAAACTATTCATGTGTGTGAGTGAGCCAATTATAACGCAGTCGTCACTATGTACCTTAATCTGAGCCTCATGTAGATTAACTGTACTTAGTGTACTTGGTAGTACTTGCTGGTTTATTGTTATAATCATGCCTCATCAGTCAAAACACACAAGCCCTCTCAGAGCTCCAACCTGGACACGCTGGAATGTTTACCTCATGATGGGGCAAGAAACCAACGTAGCATGAGAAATTTCATGCATATGATTGGCACCCATGTCACGTGGCACTCTGATCTTTGGCCACTCTCCCTATAGCCGTGGCATAAAAAGGCAACAATTAAACGATTCCCAATGCCCAAAGTTCCCTGGTGACTCAATCAAAATTTCCATATTGTAATCTGTGTTTTCCAAAACTGAGCTTAGTATAACAACCGATTTAATTGGTTGACTATTTTTAGCTGTCCACTATTTTTCTACACAAAAATGTAATATGTTGATTTAGATAGCAAATATATTTCTATATTTTATTTTTAGGGTGGAAGAAAAAAAATTATAAAAATCACAGACTTTATGGGGGAAAGATCACAGACTTGTTTATCTGGACATCAAATATACAAAACAGTAATTCCTCACTAGGAATTCAGGCTTCCAGCCAATTATGACTGCACTGCATAAATATAACTATGATCATTTATCTTAGGAAAGGCACAACAGTCTGGACTTTGGACACTATGGAATGAGAAGCTCAAAATGTCAACCAAAAGCACCACCAGCCTCCTGGCTCTTCATGGCCTTGCACTCTCGGAAAGATAATCATTCCAGTTAAGGTTTAAAAAAAAAAAAAAAAAAATGTTATCTGGTAACGAATCATAACGAACCATTGACAACAAGCCAGAGATTCAGGGAAGAAGTCCAAATCATATTCCCAATAACAATCCAAAAACATTTTTCATGATTTTGCATTAATCTGCCTTGAAAATAGCCGATACCTCATTTATGGTCACGTAAAATTCAAATTTCAAACCATCAAAAACTCACGAACATCAATGTCCTCTGAGGCAAGTTGCAGTGGAATGCAGCTAATAAATCTGTATTTTCTTCATCCAATCACAAGGAAGCATACTTTAGTGTACATACATGCTGCAGAGGTGAGAAAACGTTGGTGAACCCTTTAGATTTCTGTATAAATGGTTCTTAAAATGTGAATTGTAATGAATAAAGACAGTCTTTTAAGTCTTTTATTTAAGAAACGCACAACATTTTAGCGTTATGTCTTTATTTAAACAATCAGTGTCACTGGTGGAAGTAGTTGATCCTCTAGTAAAGACCTCTTAAGAAGAGAGTAACTGGAGCCAGATATTCAAATCAGTTTAGGTGTGGGTTTGACTTGCCTACAAAAATCAACAACTTTAATTCCATGCTTTTCACATGATAAGGGCATATCATTTCAGGTGAATTTTTTGTTGATTATTATAGAAATGATATATGTTTTTCCCTTTTCACACAGCACAAACATTCCTAAACACTTGGACCTCCACCAGTCCACAGTCAAGCACGCAGTTCACACATGGAAGAAATCCAGTACCTTTTCCACCCTCCAAGTGTCCTACAAGGATCTGTGTATGTCAACAAAAAAGTTCCTAAACAAGTGCCAAAGAGCCACAAAGTGACATTTAAGGGTCTGCAGACATGTCTTGTACTTGATAATCTGATAATCTCTGTGTTCACGAGTGAACCACAAGGAAAACAAGAAGAGTGGTGTTTATGGGAGGTTACCACACAGGAAACCACTGCTCTACCAAAAATATATATATGTGGCCTATCCAGACTGCCTGAAAGAAGAAAAAAAACTACTATAACAATGTTCTGTGGAGAGAGGACACAAAAGTTGAACTTGGTGAATGTTCACACTTATACACATATCTGAAGTAAACAAAAACATGGCATACCAACAACAAAACAAAACCTGGTGGACTTTGATTCCTCAGTGTCTTGCGTCATTGCGGGACCAATCGATTCCAGGTTGTATCAGGAAACTCCACAGCATCGTATCAGGGCATCTGTCTGTAATCTAAAACGTATGCAACGTGACAATAATCCAAAACCACAAGAGTAAACAAGAGTAGCTCAAACAGAAGATAGTTTGGCTACTGACCCCAATGCTGTTGAAAAGCTGTAACTGGATCTGAAGCAGGCCATTCAAACAAGATAACCCAAAAATCTAAATGAACAGAAACAGTTTTATACAGATGAATGGATCAAAATGCCTCATAACCACTGATCAGAAACAGCTACAGAAAGCATCTGAGGATAACAAAGCATGTGCTCGTTAGCAAACGATGACTGGTTAAATCATTGGTTCAATAACGATATGACAGGTGTTTTATATGTTCTTAAACGTCTTTATTTATTAATGACTTGGAAGCAGATCGGATCACAGTTTAAGGAGCCATTCACTATGAAATCCAGATAATTGCAAAGGATTCACAAACTTTTCTCTTTTTTTTCTTCCTCATACCTTTATGCGACATCGTTTTAAAGCCCTATTATGCATTTAGCAAAGAAACATTCATGGCATGAGTGCAGAGCATAAGCCCAGGAAACACGCTCGAGGGCACAGTCTCATCCCCAGACTGAAAGACTATAATAAAGACGTGCATTAGATCGCAGTCCAAGTTACGGACTTCAGAAACATTCACCTTAATACCTACAGAAAGCCGAACAAGCCAGGCCTCGTCTTCAAGGATGTGAACGCCGGGAGTAGGATTTAGTTCATCTCTTAGCTGAATGTAGTAAACCGTCCATCCAGCAATCACAATGAAACCAGTTTAGCAGGGGGTATATTTTCATTCTGCCTCGCCTTTCTTACCATGTTGTCAAATTTATTCATAGCTAAGTGGTCCAGAATAAAGTTCTCTTAATACAGAACTTCAGGAAAAGATCAAAAGGCTTCTGGGGGTGTTACATTACCTACAGAATGATAGGAGCTCCTCAGGTGCCAAACAGAAGTAACACTAGCAGCAGTGTTGCCTTACTGGCTCTTGTCATCAATATAATCCCCAACAGCTATTTGTGACACTAAACACCCCGCAGTCGAACGCTGTACCTCACAGAGGATGGGTGTAATTCATGTAAGGTTAGGATTAGGGCCTAGGTCTGTTTATTTTATTTTATTGATTTATTGACAGAAGTTCAATTCAGTTCATACCGTACTATAAACGAGGTAAACGATTCCCAAAAGATTACATTCACAGCAAAATCCTTGATTTTTTGCTCTGTGGATATGGACGTTTTGGTCCGAGTCTCAAGTAATCATCATGCCAAATAATGATTAATATAAAAAGGAGCAAAGCCTAGGGTTAACTTAACTTAACTCCAGGCTTCGCTCCTTTTTCTATTCATGCATAAAGATTAAAGTCTTGCTTCAGGTAAAACGTACACATCCACTTACCTCAAATTTATTTTTATCAGTCAAGATATGTTTGAAAACTAGCTTTTTTTTTTAGTTTTGCACTGGAGTTGCGAGGTTAATAAAGCTCCCAAGCACGTTTCAGTTTGAGTGTATGCAATACATTTTCTGGGCTATTTTTACAAAACAGTAGAGGGTGGGACACAAAACACATCTCTTCCACAAGAAATTGGTCTTCTGCATGACTGGACACCAGGAGCATCCGGCTGACAAATCGTTTACACCTCATTTATTTAGAGTTCTGCCGGCTCTCTCGCTATAGGGCTGCGCAATATGGACAAAATACCATAATTTTCACTGTACATTGAGAATGAGATCTGTTTTGGAACATACACCGCCAGGCAAAGGTTTTGTACAGCCTATATTTCCACATTTCTTGTTCAAATGAAAGCAATAGGCGTATAATACGAAATGCTGTAGTGTGATGGGAAGCAGGCCATTCAAAAAAAAAATAATATAAATGAAACCAAAGCATATACTATTTTTTAATTATATACTTTATCATTAT
>JAOUQW010030872.1:0-21555 GCA_028565825.1 Olivaichthys viedmensis | reverse complement strand
TTGTCTTTCAGCTCTATGTTATATTATATATATGATATCATATGAACAACATAGGTCCAGTGTGTGTGTGTGTGTGTGTGTGTGTGTGTGTGTGTTGTCTTTCAGCTCTATGTTAAATTATATATATGATATCATATGAACAACATAGGTCCAGTGTGTGTGTGTGTGTGTGTGTGTGTGTGTTGTCTTTCAGCTCTATGTTATATTATATATATGATATCATATGAACAACATAGGTCCAGTGTGTGTGTGTGTGTGTCTTCCTTCCCCCAGCAGCTGAATGTAATAAACTGGAGCTGTAATAAAATTATTAATTAGTGTTTTTTTTATTAGGGCTCTTCCTAAAAAGTACATTTACATAAGTGCAAAAATCAGGAAGTAGAGGAGGAAATACGCTGCGTCCTCGACTGTACTAATGAAGACAGATGTCCTTGTGTATGACTTGTGGCACACACACACACACACACACACACACACCTACAGGCTAAAGCATTCGGTGTGTGAGAGATGATGAATGATCATTCCTGAGCACTCATTCATAACCCTTCTCCTCATAACCGCTCATCTCACTCCAACAGTCATTTCTTAGGAACAGAATAAATCACTGACGCTCGTGTTTTTGTTCCTGTGTCGGTTTGTGTGTGAAGGTGATGGACAGTTTTCTGCATTTAATGGTGTTTGAGGAAGAAAAGGGCAGAGGGTTGGAATGTGGATGTTATTTTTATCATGAAGAAATAAAGAAAAATGACTTTGTGCTGTTGAACTTGACTAGAACCCAGAGTTCTAGAGAGATGCTTGAAGTTTCTTGAATCTTGTTTCCTAGTCTCGTCTTCTTTTTGGAGTTTCCAGTTTTAATCCTGTTTGCTCGTGTTTTTACACCTTGGATTATGGAATTACCTGCGATGACTGTGTCTGTAACCTGAATCCTGATAAAGACTGTGATTTTTGGAAAACCAAATCTCTCTCCTTCCTGATGCCTGGAGATTCATCCATCAATAAGTCCTTAAAAACAAGCCACTTTAAAGCACCTCGTTCTTCTGATCATCAGGCTTTATTCACTCTAAAGTTCATCCACACACACACATAGAAGGTATAGAGATGAAACACTGGCTCTAATACGCACTGACACCATGATTCATTTCTTCACACTGGTTATTTGTCACCTCTGATGGATGGCTGTTTGAAGAGAAGGCATGTTTGATCGTTTGCATTTGAAATCTTCAATGATTATTCAATGATTTATGTCCATCTCTGAACATATTCATCATGTTGTCACTGACCTTTTTATCCTTGCGTTTCATGTGACATCACACTGTATCATTGTTGCCCACTGTTCATCTAAAAAAGGGATTAATTAGCCACTCATATGAGGTATTTTAGAGTAGGGAAACCATGCGGTGCAGGGGCTCAGGGCTGGAGTTTGGAGCTACACTTGTTAACCTACATCTGTCGGAAAAAAACTTTGTTTTCTGAACCATTTGACATTTAGTCTTCTCTTTACCGTTGGCATTTCTCTGTTCAAACAACATAAAATCAGCACAAACAGATGAGTTTACCCAGCTATGTTAGCTAACTAGCTAGCTACGCTATGGGGCAACCAGGGAGTTTATCTCGGCAGCAAGTATTGCTAACATCAGCAAAAGTTAGTTAGTTAGCTGATATCAACTTACCCTTCCTATAATGACAAAGAGTTTTTTCTCCTCTAATGAAACACCCTGGGATGCTTTACCCACCCGGATCTGAAGAGCCGCTAGGCTTCTGTGCTCTTAAATGCTTTGAGGCACTCTTCAGAATAGGGAGATGAATATATAGATCAGGAAAACACAAATTTTGTGACTGAAACGCGAGGATAAAATGTAAATTTGCATGTGGTTACATTTTTTTATTTGCAACTGTTCAATGATAAAGCTTTTGAGATCATTTAGTGCAGATCAGATGTCTTCAATAATGAACGTGCCTGTAAATAAATATTATTTTAATTAAGTGAATAAATGCACCGATATTAAATCGTGAGAAACAAACGTACACATCATGACCTCTTACACAAAACTTTATGAGCACAGAAAAATCAATGCTGAACCTCGATCATCTCCGACCGGCCTCCGATACAGAAACTCAGAATCATCTTCATCCACACAGAGGCTTCATTCCTCTTTCAGACCTTCAGCATGGAAACTAAACACAAAGCAAAACTAAAATGAAACCGGATGCCTGATGTGTGCTAACGGCTCTGAAGGAGAACATCAACCTGGCAGAAACACAGTGGTAGAACCTTTCACATGCGTCGGGTCTCATCAGCTCCTTTCATCAGCAGGCTGTTTAAAATGGAGAGCAGGTTAAAGTCAGACGACGGAATCTTATTGGGTGATGAAGGTCATGTGATCAGGAGTCTCAACTCATCAGTGGAGCGGCTTCAGAGCAGAACTCAAAGCTTCTCTTTTTTAACACTTTGTGATTTAATCCTTCCAGTTCGGCCTCTTTTTAATCCACTCATCATGTCAAACGTCCAGTGACGTCTCAGATCGAGCCGACGATTTGAAATAAAGCAGAAGCTGAAAATGAACCGGCGTGCGCCTTTCAGAGCCCAGAGGAGCTCCTTTTACTTCAGCTCGAGTCTCCTGTGGCCGTAAAATCAAACACACAGCATCTGGATCCAGCTTACATCGGCTGGGACGAGACCACGATTTACGAGACGGTGAGTTAGGAGTCAGAGACGGACACGAGGACAGGACGTGCGGGACAAAATCAATCAGACCTGAATAAACTTCTCGGCTGAAGATCGGACGCCAGCTCTGTGTGTTTGTGTGGTGAAAATGGAGCGGCTTCATGATCTCTGACTCGAGCTCACTTTAAAGGTCCTGCGAGTGCCATAATGCACGTCGACATGAAAAAGCAGCTCGAACATCCCACTGAGGTTTACAAAAGATTCATTCAAGAATCCATACTGACGTGTGTAAACCCTTTTTAAATCTCTGAGCAGCTCGTTATTTTACTGTGGTGGTCATTTTGCCTCGTATTCAGTTCCTCTGTGAAATCAGTTCAATCAAAATCTTGCTTTGCTTTAAAAAAACACCTTGAAAATCGACACAGAGAGAAAAATCTATAAATAGTTTTGACTCTGTGCGTCTGTCTTATTATTTCCTAGCCTGGTCGTCATGGCAATAGCAATATTCAAGACTTGACATTAGCTACCGGTTTACACAACATTAACATTAGATTAACATTAGCTAGCTTGCTAGTAACATTAGCTATTGGTTTACACAATATAATACTTAGCTTAACATTAGCTAGCTTGCTAGTGACATTAGCTACTGGTTTACACAATATAATACTTAGCTTAACATTAGCTAGCTTGCTAGTGACATTAGCTACTGGTTTACACAACATAATACTGAGCCTAATGTTAGCTACCTTGTTAGCGAACCTATCGAATGGTTTAATTACGTAAAGATTTGCCAAGTGTTAGCTTGCTAGCGACAGTAGCTACTGTTTTACACAATATAGGTTAGCTAGCTTGCTGCTTGGTTTTAATTACATGATATAATACTTGGACTAACATTAGCTAACTTGTTAGTGAACTTGGCTACTGAAATCAAATAGCTACTGCTGGAGAGGGAACATTAGCTAAGCTAGTTACGTAGCTGGCACTGTCAATGCAGTTCTGTATTCAGGTAGCTGGCTATCTTAGCTAATGTTGCTAAACAAGGATGTGCCAAATTCTGTGTTTAGTTTTTTTGGTGTTTAATGGTGTTTAAACGGCTGCACTTTGAGGCCGACGCCGTTTTCACCCGGATGCTAAAAGACCATCTTTCTCTCCCATACAGTCATTTCTGTACACTGACAGGAAGTTCCTTCAGAGAAACAGCGTAAACACACGACAGGCATGAAACAGCCGGAGGCCTGAAATACGAGCGTGAGTGATATTCACAGATACAGAAACACATTTTCTTCTGTGTTAATATTTGAGATATGAGCCAGTCAGTGTAAAGGTCATGCTGATGAATGGAGGAACTGCAGAGCTCGAGTTGAAGATGAGCACCGAGCCGAAGCTGGAGACTAAAACCACATCTAATGTAGCACCAAACTCACTTTAACCTCCTCAAAAGTCCTGCTTTCCTCTAAAGCACTGCCACGAGCTGCATCTTTCTCTCACTTTGGAGCCTTTTCTCTTTCGCTCGCCCTGTTTTATGGGACATGTTCCTCCGTTTGGACTCATGGTGGAGTCTCATCATGAGGATGAACAGAAGCTCAGATCTACAAGGCCGAGGTTCTTCTGTGTGACGGAGCTGTGAGGAAAAGTGTCTTGCCTGCTTCATCTGAAGGACATGGAGAATGTGACAGGACTCAACATCACTTACCCATAATCCCTCAGTGCCTCAGCAGGGCATCAGGAAGAGGTCCTTCTATGATCCATACACTGACGCTATAAAACTCCACAAGTCCAGAACGTTCAGCTCTTTACTGCTCAGATAGAGACGTTTTCTTCAGAGATGCTGCAACAGGAAGTCAATGGTGTTTACAGCCACAGTGTTTATCTGTGGGTAGATGTTTTAAACCTGAAGGAACTTTGCCGTGCTGGATGTTGCGATGTTTAATATATCAGCTTTATATTTCCATCACGTTGCTTTTCTTTAAAAATTTCACCACACAATGAATCTCAGTGTGTATCTTCCTCAGAACGAGACAGTCACCACCTGCTGTTTCTACGCTACACATGTTAGCAAAACCACAACAATGTTAGCTAGCAGCAAGAAAATCAAATGTCTCAGCGATTTTCCTTTATTTTTACTGACATGAAAGACGCAGCAGGTCAGACTGGGACGTTGAGGACGTGAGAAAGTCGTCAACTCAGATGGAGGTTAATTTGTGATTCTCAGGAGGACAGACGGAGAAATTGGGCTTCAGTGAGCTTCATTTTGACAAGCCGGATGAAGAGAGAGATAAACTCACACCATTTTCTCAGAGTCTGAAACTTGTGATAGTGCTTTAGGTTTCTATCAGTCGAATATCAGGCCTGGTGAGAAGATCAGCTAAGATTGATAAAAGAAAAACAAAATCAATGAAAGCAATCAGATGCTCGATATCTCGCCCTCTCTCCTTATATAATCCTCTTAGAAAGTTGAGAAAAGTCTGTAACATTTCAGTGCATCACAGCAATAAAGCTGATCCTATAATAAGCCCACAGTAGATATGGAGTGTGAGGGCGTGGCCTATTGGACTGTACTGGAGTGTGAGGGCGTGGCCTGTTGGACTGTACTGGAGTGTGAGGGCGTGGCCTATTGGACTGTACTGTACTGAAGTGTGTGGGCATGGCCTATTTGACTGTACTGGAGTGTGAGGGCGTGGCCTGTTGGACTGTACTGGAGTGTGATGGCGTGGCCTATTGGACTGTAGTGAAGTGTGTGGGCGTGGCCTATTGGACTGTACTGAAGTGTGTGGGCGTGGCCTATTGGACTGTACTGGAGTGTGAGGACGTGGCCTATAGGACTGTACTGGAGTGTGGGGGCGTAGCCTATTGGACTGTACTGATGTGTGAGGGTGTGGCCTATAGGACTGTACTGGAGTGTGAGGGCGTGGCCTATTGGACTGTACTGTACTGATGTGTGAGGGCGTGGCCTATAGGACTGTACTGGAGTGTGAGGGTGTGGCCTATAGGACTGTACTGGAGTGTGAGGGCGTGGCCTAATTGGACTGTACTGATGTGTGAGGGCGTGGCCCATTGGACTGTACTGAAGTCACTGCTACGTCTTTAACTGGTCTAAACTCTCTCTTTTGATCAGCTGCTCTGTGAGCTGACACTCTATGTTAAAGGGAAACTTTTCCAGTTTGGTGATTTTGAGAAATAAAAAGACAAAAGGTTTTATTTGAGGTTTTTATTATTTTGTTAACTTTTATATTAAATTGTTTGCTTCTTTTTCATTGACTGTTTTCTTCAGCGTCCGTTTACATTTATTTCAGATGTGAAGGCATTAAAACCACATATTGGTGTTACAGGACAAATTTAAGGCCGTAAACCACCGTAGCATGAGCTTTAGGGAGATCAATTCTCTCTCTGTGGCTGAAATGGCATTCTGGGATATCAGATGTCCTGAAGTTCAGAATGACAGCAAATAAATTATGCATAAATATTAACTTTATTTATTTATGGATTATTAATGGAGATTATTAATGTTTTTACTGGAGTTGAGGTTCTGATGAAGGTCTCACAATGAAAACTCGTCTATAAAATACAGGAGGTTTGCTGTGCAGTTGATGTGTTTTATACATTTTTTCTCACTTTGCCCCTGTAGAAAGTGGCAGATTCACACTTCAGTGTTCATAAAAGTCCATTTAAATGCCACATGAGCTGCTGAAGCTGAATATAAATTAGCTCCATTTCTCTTAATGTTATTAAAACACTCTTTCCTACACACACTTCTAAAATAAATCTGGTAACCATTTAAATCACTGAATGTCCTGATCTAATTTCACCATCAGGACCTTGAGTCTACACTTTTCAGATGAAAACACGGCTGGACAACAATCCACTGCTCCATTTTCTCATCGTTTATAAGTTTTAATATAAGAACCACAAAACCACACCTTCACATCATCGGCCTAATTTTACTGTAAAAGCAAAAAGCACATTTTGAACCTGAACTCTTGCATATAAAGCTGACCTTCACAGTGTTTCCTCTATCTGACCTCTTCATGGCCTGACAGTACAGCAGACATCAGGATCAGGAAGTGAAAGAATCAGAGCACATCCATCTCCGTAAAGATGGCGGCCCATCCCTCAGCATGATGGTGTTGAGAAATTGGGATGTGACTGTGGTCTTAATGGAGCACTGACGGGAAAAAACACCAACATTTATGGTGAAAGAACACATTTCATGTACAGACAGTTTGTTCCTACTTCCTGGTTTTCCTCACTGCTGCTCAGCTCCACCCTGACCACGCCCTGATCACTGTCACCACCTGTTTCCTGTTAGTAGTTTAGTTTTGTCTCATTCGTGCCCATTACTCGGTGTATTTATACCCCTTTATTTAGTTTGTATGTGTGAACTCTGTGGAAGTACTGGAGAGCTGTCCCATTCAACGTGACTCATATGAATTCAGAAGGACTTCTACTGTCAGGAGAGGAGGATTTAGGACTCGATAATCTTCTCCTTCACCAGGATAGCAAACGGCTTGGAGAAATAATGGATGGCGTTCAGAACAAATAGCATCATTCAACAGACAGACATAAAGTGCAGAGGTGGTTATAGGTGCTAAAATCCCCAAACTACATCTTTAGTGTTCTCACACAAACCATAAAGTTCAAAAAAGTGGCCAAAACTTTCAGGCGGTTCTACCTTCAAGTGAATATAAAGCTCTTTTTTAAATAAACTGTCAGTGTGAGATTTCAGTATTACAGAACAGAAAAAAAACAGCGCTGCACTTTCTCATGTCGTATAATCTCAGATCATGGCTGACCTGGGATGTAGTCAATGAGGCTTCAGTCTCTTTAATGGGGCTCGATGTTATTTCAGCATCTCCACAGGACAATGTTTCATTAAATAAGACTCTGCTTTCTGGTTTAATTTACTTTGTGCAAAGAACTGCAGCAAATGTGCCATGCACCAGTGAGTAAATAATTCCCTCTTATCTGGAAAAAACAACATTTGTCATTTTCTAATAATTATCATGCAGTAAAGAAGGTTAAAGTAAATGTTAGATGTGTAGCTTTTAAATCTACATAATGACTCTCATGACAGACTGTAAAGAATGTTATACAGATTCAGAGAGGAACTGGACGGCTTTGAGTTCCTCGTGACCAGGACACCTTCATAAGCTAAAAGTGGATTTGGTATCAAGGACTATTAAAGGTTAAATAAGTGTCACGGCTCAAAGAGATGAAAACCAGGAAACAAGAACAGCAGCTCTTTGCTGGGAGAAACTATTCAAGTTTAAAGCTAATGTCAGACTCATGGCAGAACTTTAGGAGCTTTATGGGAACGAACGCAGAACTCGATTGGAGTCGTGTTTAACTTTCTCACTTTTTATTTCAAGAGTTTCTCATTTCAAGTTTCTCATTTTTAATAATAGTTTGGTGCTAAAAGCGATTTCTTCACACAAGCTGGTTACAGTTTTAATTCTTTCATTTCAACACGTTTGTTTTCAGTGGTAATAAAACCTCACATAACTTTCTATATATTTTATTAAGGCAGGAATGGTGCAGGGGGTAATGATGGTCAATTCATTTACACGTGTACAGAAGTCTACATGAGCATGATTAAGTGACCCTGCGCTATGAGGGTCTGTCTCATTACATCTTTATTCTCTCATTCACAGATTTTACAGATTAATAATTATGTTAACGTGTCCTCATTAGCACGACGTCCCACCTTCATTATTCAGCTCACTACATTGTAAAATTTATCCCCCCTCCAGGCAAAACCAAAGGTCTAATTTATTATTTGTTCCAAATATCCTTAAAGCCTTTCTAACCCCTCTTTGTTACATTTTTTAATTCACAGAATTATTGTTTATTACTAAACAATTCACTAAATGAATCAATCACTAAACTAATCAATCACTAAACGATTCAATAAAATAATCACTAAACTAATTACTAAACTAATCAATCACTAAACGATTCACTGAACTAATCAATCACTAAACGATTCAATAAAATAATCACTAAACAAATCAATCACTAAACAATTCAATAAAATAATTACTAAACTAATTACTAAACTAATCAATCACTAAACGATTCACTGAACTAATCAATCACTAAACGAATCATTAAACTAATTACTAAACTAATTACTAAACTAATTACTAAACTAATTACTAAATTAATCACTAAATTAATCACTAAATTTATCACTAAATTAATCACTAAACAAATCACTAAATTTATCACTAAATTAATCAGAATTTCATTACTAATTCTGTGTTCAGGTTGATAATTCTTATAATTATTTACGGACTTCCGTATTCTTGCTTTACAGAATTATTCTCGGGTAATCTGAGCAACTGCTGAGTTTCTACATCGATATTGATATTGATGTCCTCAAAAGGTTTTGCCTTCTCTCGTTTCTACAAGCAGGTCCAAAACCTTCCTTTGGGGAAAAGGACAGAAAATCAATAAGACACACAGTAAAGACAAACTCGTGTTAGTTTAACCTCTGAAAGTTTAAAGTTAGTTTATTTTAACGTCATTCAACTCCCTTATAAGGACTAAAGGCAGAGGAGAACACGTTGTTAACCATGTTAGCATGTTTGGTCGAATGTTATGCTTATCATTACTAAAAGCATTGCATATTTTTGTATTTTCCTGCTGTAACATACCTTATAAAGGGTTTAAAGAGGTGTGTAAGAGCAGGAAAAGTAGAAAAATGTACTGTTTATGATATTAAAAACCTCTGCTGTAGAGTATTTAAAATTCCAGTCACCACAACATTCTGGTCTACTAAAGAACACACTGAGACAGTTTGTTAAACATTTAAGGAGAACCCTAGTTTAATGATGGATGAGGGTTGTTTTTGGAGATTAGTTAATTTTTTGAAGCTACTAGGAATTTATTTGTTAAACCCTTTTAACCAGCAGGACTAAATAATCCTGCGTCTGTTTCCACAGAGACAACAGGGTGAAAAAGAAAGAAAAAGAACAACCATTGCAGCAAACACGCAGTATTTCAATGTTAATAATAACGACAAGGTCAATCGATGGAGGGCCAAAAAACACGATAGACGCGATTTGGGCAAGAAATGCTGAAGTGCAGATACGCAGCATCTCGACTTGTAACTTAGCAACAGATAGAAAAGTTCTTCAGCTCACAAGCTCTTCTGTTAGTATTGTATTACCCAACATGCTAACATTTAGATTTAGGAATTTATTCAGCCATTAGAAAGCTTACGACATCATCAGCTCAGTTTGTTCATGATTAATTAGCATTAATCATTAGCACTCATTTTAAACAGTTTGTGATCATTAGAAATAATGCAGAAAACTGAATGAATCATGATCATAATTTACTGGACATTTTTTATATCATCTTCTTTTCATAGATGTAAACCCAGCCCTGAGCCACATTAACCCCTGTGCACTGTCCACTTCCTCTTTGTGCAGGTATTTAACTCTATAAAGCCACAGGACATGAATTGTGGGTATTTATGAGCGTAACTCTTCCTGTAGGTGGAGATTCCCATAAAACCTGGAGGATCTGGAAGCACAGCAGCTTTCTGCTGGACACCGAGGCTGTCAGAGGCCTAGTTTGATCAGGAACAGACAGAAACATCACCAGGCTCTTCTCCTCACCAAGCCCAGCAACAAACGTTCAGCTATCATAGCTTTTCAATTATCCACTTCCACTCCTCCATCTGTGGCCTGAATAACACACACACACACACACACACACACACACACACACACTGTAATCGTTCTGTGCTGTTATATCACTTCTCTTTCTATAATGTACACAGTGAAATTTAAGTCCTTAATTACGGCTGGGTTTGTTTCTAAACAAGCTGATTAATTCAGTTACACCTAATTGGAAGTATAGAGGAAGTTCCTGGTTTTAATATGGACAATTCTGTGTTATTTTCTCCACATCACATGACAACATAAGCTGGAGGAGCATAAAGGAGCATTCTATTCTATAAGCTGATGTAAGTGGATGAATTTTGCATTGATATTAGCTGGTTAAGATCAGTGTTGGTGACATCACTTCCAGCTTGCAGTCTTTGAATCAGACCTTAGATGAGAAAGAAGAAATGAGGAATACGAGTGATTGTGTGCCTGGACTGCAAAGCTGCAGGGTTTTATTTTTATTTTTATTTGATGATGAGGATCAGCCGAGGACACGTCAATCTACCACCGTGTTTCAGGACAAAGTCGTTCCTGCAGAGGGAATCTCATAAAGAAGGTTCCATGTTTAAAGAACGTCAGTGCGACTAGATGAGAGGATGAGTGCTGTAGCTGGAAAAATGTTTTGTGCCTTATATTTCACACATGATTCAAAAACATGGTTAACTGAAATGTATGAATGTACAGTACATTGTTATATAACACATATATGGCACACAAACTGAGACATCTGCGTTACTTAAACACACCTGAGTGTTTCGTTGTAAAGCCGCTCCTCTGATCCTCTGATTTTTTACATCATATACGTTCCAGCAGTGCAAGTGAAAATGACATGAAGATCAAAAATCTGTCTGAAATCCACCCTTAGCATTTAACTTGCATGAACCATTTACATTTCTACCATCATAAAAGTCTCATTATTTGGTCCTCTTCTCCCACATGATCAGGTTTCAGTTTGAACACAGAGTCAGAGGCGGTTAGACGTGAGTGCAGAGTTTCTTCATTAGAGTTAATCCAAGATCCAGTGATCCCCATTGGACACAGTAAACAGAGGAGGATCCATAATCATACTGAAACACACAGAAGAGGGTGAAAACCATTAAACTATTAATCTGCAAAAACTCTTTGTCTTTTACTATCCTTTTATGGTCATTGTTCCCTGTTCCCATTAAGCCTCCCTCTTCATGTTGATCCTTGTTTCCCCCTTTTCCATATTTGGTCACAGCTTCCTGTTCTTGTTAACGCTTTCTCTGTGGTGATTGGTTTGTCCTGTTCCTTATTTAAATCTTTTGTCTTCTCCCTTCTCTTTATGAAATATTTAAAATTTATAGAGAAATTCTGAGCTTCCTGCTTTTCTCTGGTTCTCAGTCCTTTGTCAATAAACCCTTTCTGCGTGTGTTTTGACCCCTGCCTGGTGCACCAACTATGATTATTGGACCAGAATAATAAACACGGTGAACACACGCGATTGTGTCCTGCACCTCATTCCAGCCCGCGCACACACACACACACACACACACGTTACACACTCACAAACTAGGAACTAGCAGCATGTAAGAAATACAGCTCAGTGTAGCTGCAGACATGATTGCTCAACAAATTAGCCTTTTTCCTCCAAGAAGACTTTTTTCCTTTATCTTTTGGCAAATAATTTCAGAATATTAACCAGAATAATAAACACGGTGAACACACGCGATTGTATACTGCACCTCATTCCAGCACACACGCACACACACACACACACACACACACACACACTCACAAACTAGGAACTAGCAACATGTAAGAAATACAGCTGAGTGAAGCTCATATCATACCTAATAACCGGTTCACTGTCTGTCGAGCTGCACATGCACTCCTGCTGCCTGATGTAATGCCATTGCCAGATCCCTGACACCCTTCTGCTTCTTCAGCTTCTTTTGCATTATGACTCACCTTCCTGCTTCAGTGGATAATCTCACCTGGATCCTGAGAACTGTTGCTGTACACAATGTGATCTTAGCAAACATTCTGTATCCCTTAAACACAATAGTACTGCTTGTCTTTTCTCTGTATGACTGTCTACTGTAATGATTTATAATCTCACTATCGGGTGTCACCCAGACGAGGATGGGTTCCCTTTTGAGTCCGGTTCCTCTTAAGGGTTCTTCTTTATTCCATCTCAGGGAATTTTTCCTCACTACTGTCGCCTCTTGCTTGTTCATTTGGGATCTAGATCTACATCCGGATTTCTGTAAAGCTGCTTTGTGACAATGTCTATTGTTAAAAGCGCTATACAAATAAAATGTTATTTAATTAAATTTAATCAAATAGGAAAGACATTTTGCGCTCTCAAGTTTGGAGGCTTAATTAGTTCTGAGCGCTCGGAGGAAAGCGCCAACTGCCCTCTTCCATATGCATGAGCTCTCAGACGCCCACGATTGGCTGGTGTCACTCTGATCGACAGGGGAGAGCATATTTCGCCATCCCTCCCACCCAGAGAGCTGGGCCAATTACTCTCTCTTGGACTCCCGGCCATGGATGGCTGTAGCATCGTTGGGATTCGAACTCGCGATCTCCAAACGATAGGGCCAACGCATTTCTGTTGCACCACATAGGAGCCCTCTACTGTGAAGCTTTTTAAATTAATTTGAAACAGATCTTCTGTATTTTTCCCACAGAAAGATTTGTGGAAGATTAAATGTGTAGAAATGAGGCTTGTTCTCAAACAGATGCTCGAGTTCAAGGAGAAGGACGCGTCTGATTAGAGCCGCCATCTGTCTGATTGCAGCAATTAGCTAAAGTGTCACACTGCTTCAGATAACCCCGGTGTCAAAACTCATCATCCTTCAGAGCCCAATGCGTCCTGCAGGAATCATTTACATCACCCTATCAATTAGCACAATTAGCGTAGCGGCTCCAGTCAGTCAATCTGCTAATGAGTTACAATAATAATAATATAGAGGAGGTGATTTGAATGGCTTTTCTTTTTTTCTGTATAAATATTTTTCCACAAACATCATCCAGAAGCTTCACTCAGCAAAACACTTATTCAGGAACTTAATAATAAAATCCTGTTAAACACTAAGTGCAACTTTGTCCTGGTGTATTTATAATCATTTATATTTCATACATTGAGCCTGGAATTGAAATAAAACCTGATCGTCATTTGGAATTTAGGGCTGCAGGTAAAATACTACAGGATGTAAGAAATGTTTCATTAATTCCATTTACAGCCTCTACTGACAGACGATGCCATAAAACTCAGACGGCATTAAAATCAACTCGTCTTCTATAATAACACGACATGAAGTTCTCCAAAGTGTCAGCCTGAATCATCAAAACCCAAAGGACACATTTCTCAGACGGTTTTCCTGCATTTCATTAAGCAGTGTTATTAACATTCAAATATCCTGTTTTACCTGCTTTAACCAGTTCTTTATCCATTTCAGTGAGAGACACACAGCACTGGTGCGTCTTCAGGATTTATGGCCGTGTGAAGATGAAGTTCCACTTTGATTAAAGCACTTTCCTGTGACTCTGCAGTTCTAAAGTTATCAAAGCAGATCAGAATAAAGTGGAAATTATAATTACAGCATGGTTCAAGATCAAATCTGTGATTAAACTTTTCACTAATCAGCTCCATTCACCCGATTCAAACATTAGCACTTCCATAAAACAGGCTTTATCACTTTAGGCTCATAGATATGGTTCAAGTAGGAAGCTAAAGAGCATGACATTTTGTACACAAACATACAGGGTGTGTCATTGTGTTGATTTGTGAGAAGAAAAAACAGGCAGTTAGATGGTAAGCAGTTAGATGCAAGCTGGCTAACGCTAGCTAACCATGTCTGTCAAAATAAAACATTACATTTTTAGCAGTTTTTGCTTTTCAGAAATGGAGCTAGAATTATGTCTAGCTAACCATGTTCAGGTAAAACGTCAAATATTAGCGATAACTAGCTACCGCCATAATACAACCAAGAAGGCTAGACTACGCTAGCTGGTAAGATAATGCTAAGCATGTTAAAAGGCGACGACGCATTTTCTGACCGAAACTTTTGCTTATTAAAAATAAATGAATGCAATACAACTTCCTAATGCTACATTTTTACTAATATTAACGTTATAAAACTGTGTACTGTAAAGTCAGTCTTATGTCCTAATGCTAATTTTATATTTTTGCCTGCGATGATAAAAATAACCTTCACCTGGGTGAGTGTAATGAGCGAAATAAAGCTGATCCACGAAGACTCGCGTGTGATTGGCTGCTGTCCCGCTCCTTCCTTAATCCGGATGATGAACGATAGGAATACATGATTATGGCCTTCTGAACCTACTAGTAGGTGTATTAGGTCTCTACTGAACCATATCTATCGGCCTGCTAGAAACTAATAGCATCCATTCTGGGGGAGCGATAACTTTCGAACCGGTACTCCATCTCTCAGTGTAATTAATTTGTAAGTCATTAGCAATCAGTGGATTCAGTGGAATTTCAGTAGACCAGATCTCCACTGGTAAATGTCTTACCTGTACACACTGACCAACTGCACTGAAAATCACTCTTTCCATCCTGGAGAAGTGCACTTCATATCCGTCACTCATTTTATCCCACAAAAAAGATTTTCCCCATTTGACTCTTTTCTCCAGAGTTCACAGTGACTCACAAATCAAATTCAGTTCCTCGAGTTTGGTTGGAATCATAAAGTCACTTTTTCAAACGTTCCCCATTAAAAGAGGTTCACAGGCCCCAGATACTCGGCTTCTTTTCTTCCTAGAGAGGAGACGAAGACTAAACATTTAGTCTTCACTCCTGAGGATGAGAGACAGGTTTGAGTGGAAGGAGCTTCAGACGACATGAATCAGAGCCAAATAATCCTATAATGATTCAAACCTGCTACGAGATGTTTAAAACGATGTGTCCTGATTTTAAAGAGGTGTAAATGAGAGAAAGTGGTGTTTTTACATTGTACTGATAAACTACTGAAGATTCAGTAATTGATTTCTCTTAACAAATCCACTTTAAACAGTTTCTCTCACTGAATAACTGAAACTTCACACTGTTGCTGCATCGTTATATGGTGTTTAATGTCGTCCTGTTTGAATGGTAATGCTGTAAGCAGATATCGTGACGTGCTGAAAACCAATATATTGGACTGTTTACTTTTAGCACACTGTGAATTTTTCATATCGTTCCAACTGCAACTGCAACCGAAGCAAAAATTAATTTCAATTCTCCATCCTGGATATAAAACAATGTTCCACACACATACACACACACACACACTTCAGTGGCGTTTCTATCACTACTTTAAGTAGACAGCAGTAGCTTCAGTGGTTTTGGTTCTTGGCCAGAAGGTTGTGAGTTTAACCCTTTAACAGTCTCACCAAGAGAAAAAGCAGTGGAATTTTTTTTTAGTACTTTATGGAAATAATAACAGCAAACAATGTTTTTTTTAAACTGACCACACATTTTCTTTTCTATTATGAGCCCCTACCAAACGGTTTAGATGTCTATTATTGGCGATGGCTATTTATTTAAACCTAAATAAAAGACATTTTTCCTACATATTTCTTATACATGAGCAGTATGTAAAACCTAAAAAAAAAAAAATTTTAAAGAGTAAATTATAATAGTATAATAATGTAACGTATAAATCGTAAAAATACCAAAAATAATTAAAAGTTGTGTTAAAATATATTTGTAGAAGAAATCAAGCTTGATTATTTGTGTGGTGGTGCAACATCAAAACACCTTAAAAATTAAATAATTGTCACGGTAGAGACAGAGGGAGGTGGACACAGATGTCTACAAAAAACACGGAAAACAATACAAAAACTACACGGCGAGTCGTGACAGGAAACATGCAAACACATTAGACAACAACATGAGACTGATACATGGGGAGACTAAAACGAGGACCAGCTTGTTACAATCAACATGATCTGACAGGGCGAACTAGACACACATACACCGCTGCTAAGCACGCAGCGGCCGTTGCCGTGGCAACCGGTCCAAGTGGTCACACGCACTGCAGAGCGAGGCGGCGCACGCGTGACAATAATAAATAATGGAAATTCAAAAACTGAAAAGACAACACAAAATCATAGAAAGGTTATAACGTACCTCAAACGAGTGGCTGAGGGTTTTTTTTCAACAAAATATTCTTGATAAAAAAAATGGTTAAGCAGGCCATTAAAGGGTTAAATCTCAGGCCTGTCAGAGAGCCACTGTTGGGCCCCTAAAACGTCAACATCAACTCTAAATCACGTAATAAACCGCCTGCCATGTGAATAAACACGAGTGCACTTTTAATTAAACTGATAAATATCTCATCATGAAATGATGTGTCAATTTCAGAAAGACAAATGTGCAGCAGGTAGACATTATAATGAGAAAAGTGCATGAAAAATACACTTTATTAGTTTGTACATCAATAAACCTAATAAACAGCCGACAGTGTAGATTATTTAATTACATTTCTAACATCTGAGTTGTGCAATATACATCAATTTAATTCCAGTATATTTCTGTTTCTGCTATAAAATATATTTTAAAAACAGCCCCCAGTTTTGAGACTCATCTAATAAACTGTGAAAGAGAGAAACAGTCGAGGGGCCAATTTGCAGGACTACAGAAGCAACAAAAACATTAAACGTCGAGAGCACATTTAAATAAAAGGGAAAAAATAAAAGTTTTAGGATGAGGGAGAGTTTTTAAAAGTTGGACAGTGTCACGGTGTAGAACGGGGAGCAGGACACAGGCGCAAAGCCGTTTCGATTAACAGACATTAATTTAATCTAAACATTCACATAAATACATACATACATACATGCATACATACACACGCGACATGAAACACAGCATAGGACAACTTGAGACAGAAACACAGGGATACTTAAAGGGAACACAAACAAGGAACAGCTGGTAATAATTAACACAATTAGACAGAGAAGACTAGACTAACACAACAGAGTCTTGAGATCACACACAGCGAGTGTCGCCATGGCAAACAGGCAAAACAACAGGACAATTAAAAACTGGAAAAATGCCTAAAAAAACTAAATACGGAGTGTAAATAAGACATGAAAGGAATTTATTTCATTTACATTTATTTATTCATTCATTTATCCTGAGCCAAAGCTAAATGTAATAATTTTAAATTAGGTCGCTCTATTAACACAAATGTGACTGTTAATCAATACAGTAAAGCTGATGTTAGTTATGAGACAAGAAGTTAATTTACATTAATTAAAGTGAATTCCTCAGTCCTTCTGAATACAGCACATGGATAGTGATGGTACTTTTAATGAGCTACAATAACAATATCATGCACTTTAAATATGGTGGTATATCACATATATAACGATTATCAGCACATGTCCACTCTGAACTTTATATTACTGACCCGTGAACACAGAATCTCCTCCACTGTGTGATCCTACGATATGGGTTTAAAACTCAGACCCTGATTTACTGACATCCCAAATAACCAGACGAATCTGTGTGTGCAATCGGATAAATTACGTGTGATGTGTTTCAGGTGATTTACAGAGAATAACTGCATCAATGACTTCAAGTGCAATGTCGGGGGAGGAAACTATATTTAAATGAGGTTTTGTGTGTGTGTTAATTGTTCTTCATAGCTGTAACGAGTTCAGATCTTAAAGAGACTCCCAGAGGAGTGAAACTGAAACTAAAATACACATCTGTGTCCAGTATGAAGCTGATTAAAGGTGGTTCAAAATACAATATGAACACAAAATAAAGTGTCTGTTTATCAGATAAATGTAAAGAAAACCTTTTCAAAGGCTCTTTAAATGCTGTTGGCACCAGAGTTGTGAATCTGAGATGATTATTAAATATTAAACCTTTAACTTCACTGCGCTAATACAAATTTCACTTTACTGTACTAATTCCACAAATTGAACTCTCCATCGTATTAATTTAGACACACACACTCTCTGTTCCTGAAGTGACTTTCAGGCTGCAGTAAATCACACTGCAGGTGATAAATTAATATATTAACATTGACTCCGCCCTAAATTACATATTCATTATGCAAACACGTAAAACAGACAAGACGCAATCCTTCATAGAGCCTGTTAGTGAATCAGTTTTCACACACACACACACACACACACACACACCTTTAATAAATCAGTTTTTACACACACACACACACACACACATACACTGACCTAATAAACAACTCTATATTAATAAACTAGTAAATTACATATTAATAAGGTGCTAAACATTATATTAATGAAAAAAAAAAAGAATATACTTCTAAACTTTATATCAATGTGCTATTATCTATCTATGTATTTTAATAAACTACTAAATTCAATATTAATAAAAGTCTATATTAATATAATGGAAAGCTTTTTGTTAATACAGAGTTTTAGTACTTTAATAAATAAATGTAAATACTATGGAAAAGAAACTGTTGTATTGTTTTGTCAGTTTTCAGCGTATTTTTTGCTTTAATATGGTTTTCAGTGTAACGTTTACGCTCGGCCTCACTCGGCTGTGTGACCTGTTGGTTTAAATCTCTGCGTTTTCTTCTTCCAGCCTTTCTCCACTGTGAAGTGGCTCCTCGGTGAAATCATCATGTGAGGAAAACTAGTTTTTTGTTCCACTTTTATAGATTCCACGGTTTTTATACTTCTATAAAAACTGTGCTGCGATTGTACTCCTGTGTGTGTGTGTGTGTGTGTGTGTGCAACAGATTCCTGCTGGAGTTTAACTTCTACAGCTGGTGGAGTTGGGATTCTACTGTAAAAGGTGACTCATTTTAGCACTGACTCCATAAATGAATCACAAGAGGATGAGGAAATGAAATGAAGAATGAAACTCGTCTCCTTTTTGGTTTACTCATATTGGGAACGAGCTTTTTAGATATTTGCACGATTTGTTTTCAAAGTAATACAATATATTTATGGAAACGTGTGTGTGTGTGTGTGTGTTTAAGCCGACAGAGTGAACAGGAGGACGATGATGGTGCCGTGTGACACGGAGTATCCGGTCTTTGTCTCTGAGCGCACTATCAAAGAGACGGCTGGCAACATCGACTGCGAAGGCTGCATCAGGTGTGTGTCCTTGGTTTTGAGTCCAAAAGTCTGAGTCCAACACCAAGAACTGTTTTTATTTCATCGGTTATCAGACACTAATACAAACTCTCAAACTGAAACCTATCTGAATATCCTGTTCACACGCTACTGGCTTTATGTGTTTCACCATATGTTTTATTCAAATGGTAACACATGTACGCTCCTAACGCACAGTTAATGTGTCCAAAACAGAACAAATGCTGCTTATTGAACACTATTCGGAGGCAGGCATCCAGTCATGTTCGAATCAAATGTTTGCATATCATGCTGCCTGCTGAGATCCTCCATCTGTCCTACATATCCCATAATGCTATGCATCATCTCCGGTACAGCGGCCAGTCTGGAGAAAAATGGCATCGGATTTTATTTCTGACGAGAACTTTACGGTTCACGCCCCTTTTTGTAAGAAAACAAAGGGAAAATAGCGAAACAGAAAAATAGCGTCTAAAGTATGGAATATGTTTCTCATTTCATTAAGGTTTTTCCAACATTTTTGCCACTTCTCTTCTTCTTGGCGTAAGTTTGAATATTTTCCCCCAAAAAGGGGCGTCGCCTTCAAAATGATGCTTTAATGACGTATGCCTGCTCTAACCTGTAGCTAGTCACAGAATATTCGCTGTATTATCTCCAACAGTTATGTAATTGCTTTCACATTCACTTGCCCAAAAAGGTCTATTAGGCTAGATGGAATAGAGTATTTAGATATCTTGCCAACTTTGTGACGTATTGATGCCTTCAAAGCCCGTCTCAAACCGTTTGTTTAGAACAACCTTCATACACTCTTAAAAAAGGCTTTTTCAAGGGTTCCTCAAATGGTTCTTTGGATAGTTAAGGGTTCTTAGCTTCCTAAAAGGGACCCTTTCTGATAGAGAAACACTCTGTTATAGGGTTCTACATGGAACCTTTAAGGTTTCCCCCAGAGGGACAACTGAAGATCCCTTAAATGGGGATACCTATTACAGCGCTGCCTTCTAAAACACTGCCTCATGAGACAACATGGGCTTCAAGGCATCGATGAAGCGGCCTTCTGTTTTTGAACACACCTCTAAACAATGTTAAATATAATTTATCAAAACTAATAGAAAACAGGAGTGCACTTCAGCTTTTTGGATCTTGTTGTATGCTTTTTGTTGATAACTCAAACTGAAACTCAACTTGTACAGCACGTCACCCCCCTCATGTGTGGTTAAGGTTAAGGTTAAGGTGATGGTTTATGGTTTATGGTTATTTTGCATAAGTGTAGTGTGTGTGTCATTGTGTGTGTTATTTAGGATATTTGTGTGTTATCGATTATATTGCATTAATATTATTATGCAATACGATTTTGACTGACTGCTTTGTGACTAGCGTTTCTAGCACTCCTGAGTACCATCACTTACTCCAAGTCGTGTTTTTATTGTGACTCTCTCAGTTCTTCCTACATCTATCTTGCACTTGTTTCTGGTCAGTTGGTGGAAACATCTGCTTCACTTGCACGTCGGTTTGGATAAAAGCATCGGCCAAATGCATAAATGTAGCCTAAATGTATTAATAGCACTGAAAGTCGTGTAGATTGTCGAGTTTCACATTTATGACTGATGATGCAGTAGAGGTGCAAGCTGCCTGTAAACAGGCTTTTCGGTAAGAAATGTAGTATGTGGTTAAAACAGTTTCTTCAGTCTTGGTAAGAATGCTAAGCTCTAATGACGCACCGTAGCCAAAAAAAAAAAGGCTGGTAGCAGCTCCAGCGTGGGAACTCGCGTTCACAGCTGAAATAGCATCAGCCGTGGTGAAGTGGGTTTACTGCTTCTCTGTAAATCTTTTGCACAAAATTACTACACACAAGTGTCGTAAGTGCTGCTGATGTTCATACAGAAAGGAGAAACTGGTGCAGCATTGATAGACGAGACGTTGTGGCTTGTTATCACGCTGGCGTCCATTTTTAAACTCGGAAAGAATCTCCAAGCAGCAACTGCACACACATGAGCCGAGTTTAAAGCTCCCTGAAAGCATTGACTGTACAGTGCTGTATCGTGTATACTGCCACATAATAATAATAATAATGTCACCTTTATTGTCACATATACAAGTACAGTGAAATTGATTCTTCGCATATCAGTAAGCTGGGGTCAGAGCGCAGGGTCA